>CAIGRS010156488.1:0-12118 GCA_903798395.1 Fraxinus floribunda | reverse complement strand
ATCAAAAGACTCTCAGAAGTGAGGCGATATTTATATTTTTCTATACTTTATTTGTTTCCCCATTTGAGTTTAAAATGTCATAGCAACAAGGAAGAAAGCAGGATCTTCTGTTAACCAAAACAACACCCATGGATTGTTTTTCATTGGATGGTAAATATTATTTCTTTCTCGGATAAGGATGATTCTGGGTTTTTTCTTTTTTCATTTTTTCATGAACCTCTGTTCTATGCTTTTGGTACTTTTGATGCGAATAGACTGCATCCTTTTCAGATTTTTGGTTTACGGGTCATGAATTTTTTGCGATTGATCTGTTTATTAGTCTTAATTCCAAGTGTGATTTTGTTAGTCAATTGATTTGATCTTTTGGGCTTTTTTTTTCTATTTGATGAAAAAATTATAATAAAATTGAGCAAATTCTTTCAACACCATTTATGTCGAACTAATAAGTAGAAAGAAAGAAGTTGGGTTCGTTTTTCTCAGAAGCTGAATTCCTTTGCTTGCCCAACATTTTCCTGACAACGAGATAGGGTTTTCCAGTTTTGATCATGTATGTGTCTGAGAGTAAATGTAATGCATAAGGCAATTGCATTATTGATTGATATTTCCTTCGTTACCATTTTTGCCAGGCTTGATGTTTACATTCATGATTATTAGTGTTGTGTTGTTTACTGCTATAATGTCTACTGAAAGCATTGGGAAGGACCCAAAATTGGATGCTGAAAATTTTGAGATTTTGGCAACACGTCTGATTAGTATGAATAAAATTGAGGATGCTTATGATGAAGTAAAGGAAATGGAGAACATGGGTTTGAAAATGGGTTATCAATTGAAGGATTTCTATGAAGTGAATAAGTTTTGTTGTTAAGAAAGGGAAAAAAATGTTTATTTTACCTATTGCTGATAATTTTCAATTGTCTTCTCAAAACATAGCAAATTGTAGTTTTAGAAGCAGAAGCAGATTAATGGCATAAGCATAGCCATCTCAGCTCAAAGTTCTCCTTAAATCCTTTTGCAATGTTCAATAGCTCCAATATTGTTTCAATTTGTTGAGAGTCAGCACCTTAGTCCCTATGTTAGCAGGATTGTACCATTTTTGTTTGTAAGAACTTGTTTTACCATGAGCATATGATGTATAAGATGTTCTTTTATTTATTGCAAGGAGTCCATTAAACTAAATTGAAATGCAGAGAGCATACACTAATTCCTCAATAAAATACGAATCCTTTCAATGCTACAGCAAAGTAACTTAATTGAGACACAGATGACATCTCTGTCATTAAGGATTATCTAAGGTACTTTTATGTTGCATAATTTCAATTTGTTTGGACATAGGCTTTGGCCTCGAGGTGAACCTCACTCAAGGCTTTCATCAAGGGCCTGCCATTTGTCTGAGTCTAGCACGTTCCAATTATTGAGGCGTGCTGATTGAAGTGTGCTCATGTTTGTCTTGCATGTCTATCCATTATTCTCTTGCATGAGTCTTTCTTCTTTGTTGTTGATTATAATGAACACGAAGCTGTAGTCAAAATGATAATTTATAACTTGTATTACCAATGCATATATTTTACTTTGTTTATGATTAGTTTGATGCAAAAGTGTATACAGGTGGAAATGAAAGTTCCAAGCATAGTAGAAGTGAGAAGAAGAGTCGTAAAGCCATGTTGAAACTCGGAATGAAACCTATTCCTAGTGTTAGTCAGGTCACCATTAAGAGAATAAAAAATGTAACCTTCTATACATTTATCGCTCTGGATGCATCTTTGATCTTTCTATTGGAGTTGTTTGCTAAATCTTACAACCAATTCATGAAATTGCAGGTGTTATTTTTCATCTCAAAGCCTGATATTTTCAAGAGCCCAAATTCTGATACCTATGTCATTTTTGGAGAAGCTAAGATCGAGGATTTGAGCTCTCAACTGCAGACACAAGCTGCCCAACAATTCATGATACCTGATATGGGTTCTGTAATGGCTAAACCTGATACTTCTGCTTCGGCTGCGACGAGGATGAGAATGAAGACAAAGAAGAGGTTGACGAGACTAGAATCGAGCCTCGGGACATTGTTTTGGTCATGTCCAAGGGCAAGGCTGTCAAGGCTCACAATGGATACATAGTCAGTGCCATCATGGAGTTTTTTTGAATTGATCATAGAATTTTGCTTCACTTAAGGTCTTTCCCGAACCTTATTGAGTAATGGAACTATGCATTTTTGTGTTAAAAGTGTATGTTTCTGATAGCCCCGATTTTTTTGCTGTTTTTTACTGCATTCAGTTTTTTGAATTTGTCTTAGTTTTACTCTTGATTGTCATCTTAATGTGAGGCCGGATTCTACGCTTTTTTGCACCTTTGGCAGACCTTAAATAGTCTTGATTTCCTTCAACACATCTTGTATCGGGTGCGCTTTCTTCTTCTGAGTGAGTGGATAAGCTAGGCCCGATAATCAATATCTTTGTTTTACGCTGATGTATGCCTATCTTTGAGGTCTGGCTCTTGTGAAAGCAGTTTACTTATTGATGTCTCTTTTAAGTAAAATACCTAAGTTCAAATACTTGTTTGTCTCAAATATTTTGCTTCCTGGCTGCATTGATTCTAAAAAATTACTCTTTCATTGATAAATTACTCTTCTTTTTTCTATATTGAACATGTTCAAGAGTTCCAATTTGCTCCATCCCTACTTTAGATGCCAACCTATGTTCCTTCTGGACAAGTGCAATCACTTGTAATGAATGAACATGTTTTACAACTTAAAATTAGTGCTGAGTACGAGAAAGGTGCTAGGTTGTATCGAATGAGAACATCATTGTTGTTACTTAATTTCGAAAAAATAACTCATTCATGCTTTATCATAAGAAGGAAACCATCGACGAACATCAATTCCAAAATATAATCATCACTATTTTGTAGATTATAATCATTAACGTATAACGCACGTTTCTCACTAATTTATAGAAAAGAGACCAAAATGGCAATTGCTTGACACGTATGCAACTTACAATGCGAGTAGCTATTGAGAATGCTTGTAATACAAAAACTCATTTTCCGTGACACGGTGGCTTATATACTGTACCAATCAATTTTTATTTTTGCATTGAAATGTGGATTTAGATTCTCAAGAGGTTATTATTTAATATCTTGGTCATATAACTAATCTCAATCAATTGCAAATTACGTCATTACACACTTAAATGCTGAGCCTCCAAAGTTGAATATCCACAAATACGCAACGGATTTGAAATTGAGACATTTTCTTCGAAATAATGATTAAATAGACAATAATACTGAACAATATTTTAAAAAAAAATAAAAATTAAACATTAACTATTGTACTATTAAATACATGCATGCTACTTACTATATACCTTGAATGTGATTGATACTAAAATTTTTGATATAATCGCAAAAACCAAGCATGTATCTATTCATCCGTGAGGTAGATCAACAGCTACTTCTCCGCTTAAATCATTCTCATACTAGTTACAATTTCAAGTAATCATAAAACAATTCTTGTTCTCGAAAATTATAGAACAAAGGGGTCCGTGCCACAGTATCTGCATGAAAAGGCCAAGCCAGAATTACATTATTCACATTTGTCGACGCTACAATTTTGGACACAATAACAAACAAATAATGAACATATTGCTGCTTTAAGGCCATGGATTTCCAAGTGTGAACTGACTATAGTGGGTAAGACAAAACAAGGAAAAAGATAGAGATTGTGTTCATATTTTATACATGTAAATATAGAAAAAGGAAAAGGGTTTTGGAATGGTAGTCAAGAAAGCTCAGCTGCCCAACCAAATTGAGAATCTTCCAAATATACACGTTAATATTGTGTATTACACGCTCTTAACTTTGACCTTTTCATGTTGTTTTTAATTTTTAATTTTTCATTTTTCATTTGTCCTTTGTAACGTACTTTAGTCATGGTTTGTATTATATTTTGATGGCACAAGACATTTTTGCATAATATTTGACATTTACCCTATCATGAGTCATAATAATTTACAATTCTTTTAAGTTTATATGATGACAAAAATTAGGTAACACGACTCAATCAACTAGTAGAATATAACATGTCACGGCGAATAAAGAAATGTCAATATTTTTACTTTATTATAAAACGAGAAAAAATAAGAGGAAAAGTTGTGGAAGTAACACAACAAAGAACAGATAATTTGGATGTTTTAAAGGTGGTCGCGTGCCAAATTCATTTTCCCAGAAATTTGATGGGTGACTTTGATTCTTCAGTCTTTAGTGCTACTTTTTTTCCAGACATTTATTTTTTACTTCTTCTTTTAAAACCACGAGACTTGGTAACTGAAATAAAAATTAAAATACTCTATTGCAACGATGATAATTATTATTAAAAGACTTGACATATAAATCAAGTGGGTTCAACATGATATCGAAATAAGCAAAAACATTGGATTCAAATATTATCATTAATGATTTATTAAAAATTGTGCACGTGTAAAGATTTAATGGAAAAAGTGAATTTCGTCTACGAGTGAAAAACTAATTGAAGATAAAATTTAAATTATATATACATGTAGTATTCTCTAACGCCTTAAACTTATATATAAATTATTTCAACAACTTTATAATTGGAAATGAAAATGGAATATTGGTATGTCTAGGGAAGTGTCAAATCCGTCCACGTAATTTTACATAATTTTCAAAATTACCGTTTCTTGGCATTACGAGCTTGTTTGAGCACTATTTTTTTGGATAATGGATTTTTTAATATTGATTTTTTTGAGAAGATGTAGTTAAAAAGTAGAAAAAAAAATTGAATTTATATGTAACATTATTTTATTGAGACAATATATGATTGAAAATAAATTTTATAAAAAAAATTAATTTTTAAAGAATGTGCTCAAACAGAACTTATTTAAATTGATGAGAATTTTAGGTTCTTTTAGTTCACCATTAATCTTTCGAGATTTGCTTCATGTACAAAAGCAAAATCAACAAAAAATCACTAGATCATTCACATGTGGGTCCCGCAAACTTTTTTTTAAAAATAAACGGTGGGATCCACTCATTGTGTTTATTATGGTGGTTTTATGTGGAAATATTTCTGGAAAAATTGTAATCTTTTATTGCACGCGCTTGTGTGTTGTCAAAGAAAAAATGATATAGACAAGAAAAGAACTAAAATTCAACAAAAGTCAGTTGGGGATAAGGAAAACCCAAAGTAATAGATCATATGGAAAGACAAAATCAAACTTAAGAATGAAAAGAAGAAATTTTGGACAGTGGAATTAGCACGTTAGTGTCATATTTTAGAAATAAATAAGAATTTGGAAAGAAGCAGCACACCAACATTAATTAAAATATCAATTTCTTTCGAGAAATATCAAGACAATTCAATTCTCTTACAATTATCGTGACAATCCACAAATATTACACTCATGCGATTAGTCAACTAATTTCATTTTCTTCTGACCTTGTCACCGTTCAATTTATAATAGAACGTCGACGTTAACGACTTTGAAAAAATAATAATGTGAAATGGTTTAGCATATTTCTCCAAGATTATTCTGATAATTATATATGGTTTATAAGATAATTTCAATGTGTTACATCTATAGAGCCATGTTTGTTTGTACCTGATTGGTAGAATTTTATTTAGGACTTTACTATATGTACATGAAATCTGTATATACAGCTTGAAGCATCTAACATAACATCATGTCAGTGGACACTGTCCAAAAAATGCAGTGTTGATAACAAATGCAATGCTGCCAACACTGCATCGAACACTTGTACACATAGCAAAATTATTTTATTTATTTAATAATGTTAAATGTACATTCTTTTTCTTAACATCAAAATTGACATTATCTTTGTTTAAAAAAAATGTGGAGGTGAAATTTTTATTTTTTAAAACTGTCCAATAATAAATATAAATAATAATATAAAAGAGGATTTACCCGTAGAATTATTGTCATTTATTTTTGCATGCTAGACTTACCCATTTGAATTGTACCAAGTAACTTTGACTAGTGAATGTTAGGTCACAACTTGATGGAAGGATAATTCTTTGACCAGTATATTACATTTATGTTTGGTGTGATTAAAATATAATATTTAATAGGTTTTTATAAATATTAATGAAATATATGGTTATATAATTATGAATTTCATGAAATATACGATTAAATTTAATTATTGATTTTAATTAGATTTTAATCCATATCAAACACAGATTTAAGAAAAAAAAATTCATCGAAGACGACGACACCACTTAACAATTAATATAAATAGATAGTATATTTTGCTAACTTTGTACACATATAGATGTAGATACTGTATGTGTATTTTAAATATTATTTGAGAGAGTTTCTTTGTAATAGAAATGTTCTATTACTCACAATGAGAAATCTTATCTTACTCATTTGAAAAGAACTTTATTTACGATTTTCACATTTGGAGAGAACCGCAAATGATATTCTTCACCTACATTATTAAGAGACCGTTTGGTACCGATTAAAATTTAATTAAAATTGAAAATATAGTCATTATTGGGTCCCACTCGTCTATAATAAAAGTCAACAATAACGATTAATTTTTTAAATTTTAATCCGATTTTAATTTCTAGCAAACGAACTCTAAATGAACAGTCTTATCATGTCTAGCGTGGATAGAAGAACAATTTTGTTCTTTGTAGTCTCTCTCACTCTCTCTCCTAGAAGACAAACACCAATTAACAATTAATATAAATAGATAGTATATTTTGCTACCTTCGTAGATGTATGTATGCAGATACCGTACATATACAACGGATTCAGGACGGATCACATGTCGGGTTAATACGTAAAAATAAAATAAAAATTTACCCAAGGAATTGTTTTTTTACATAAAAAAAAATCTACTAAAAAAAAAGCTGGGCAACCCGGTCAGCCCCCCTAAATCCGTCCCTGCTGTATATATTATTCGAGAGAGTTTCTTCGTAATCTCTCTCTCACGTTCTCTCTCCTAGTCCTAGCATATAAGAGACGGTGAAGATGCGTTTCAAGCGTTTCTTTGGTTAGAGAGAGAGAAGAGAAAAAGAAAGGCAAAGCTCTTGTTGCATTTCTCATGAATTGTGGAGTTGTGTTGGGGTTTTATTGCTGGGATTGGGAGTTTCTAACTGCCCTTCTTCTCTTCTCGGCCTCTTCCCACCTCCACTCCTCATTTTAATTCCTTCCTTCTAGTTAATTTAGTCAAGAAAAACCCACAGAGACACAAAAAGAAATAGCTGTCATCTTTCTCGATTTAGTTTCCATTTCTCCTTGAAAAATTACTGTATATATAATATGGAGTCTGAAAGTGAAAAGGGGTTGCTGGAATATGTGAGGAAATCCTCGCCGCCACCTTTTCTGTTGAAAACTTACATGCTGGTGGAGGATCCGACCACCGATGAAGTGATTTCGTGGAACGAAAACGGGACGGGTTTTATAGTGCGGCAGCCGGCGGAGTTTGCCAGAGACTTGCTTCCGACACTCTTCAAGCACAGCAACTTCTCCAGCTTTGTGAGGCAGCTCAATACTTACGTATGTGCCTAAAAGTCTCTCTATTCAAATGCTAATTTTTATTTCACAACCAAAAATAAAAAATGAAAAGACAGTCTTGAGATTAATCATTTGTAATCATCTCATGGTTATTAGAATTTACTCTAATTAACTTTTTTTTTTCGTTTTTCTTGTTATTTAGAAAATTAAAATGAAGAACAAAATAGTGGTTTTAATCTTTGTAAATATAACAAGTAATTAGGAAATTCCTTTTTCTATTATATTTTATTAATTGAAAATTGTTGGTGCAAAGCTAGCTATATATTGGTAAAGGCGTGCAACTTGTGGTGACTTTATCTAATATTATGATTAATTGCAGACCCCATTTTTTTTAAAGCAAAAAGGGGACAAAAAATGAAGCAGTCATTTATCATAAGATTACAAATGAAATAATAATAATAATAATATACCATTCATCAAATGATATAACATGGTGAAACTGTAAAATATCAGGAAAAAAAATCAATTACATCCTTAAATCAAATAGTTTGACTTGATTTTTGTTCTTTATATTCTTCTCCTTACAATTTCTTGATTGCCCATAAGAATTGAAGTTGAAATGTTTACTTTTTATTATATATTTGGAAGGATCGTTTATAGATGTTCAGCTGTGCTTGATATAATTTGACACGTTTGGTATAATGAATTAATATTACTGAATACTAGAATTATTTTAATTAGTACTTTGGAAAGTGTCAAACATGAATGTTGTGATGTACAGGGTTTCCGAAAAGTTGCAACGAGTCGATGGGAATTCAGCAACGACATGTTTCGCAAGGGAGAAAAAGATCAACTCTGTGAAATTCGTAGAAGAAAGGCATGGTCCAACAAGCCACAACCCAATGTACAAGTTCGGATTGCACCCAAAGATCAACCAGATGAAGATCAAAGGTCATCATCAACTTCTTCTTCATCAGAGTACACCATCCTCGTCGATGAAAACAAAAGGCTGAAGAATGAAAATGGAGTCCTAAGCACCGAGCTTTCCGTCATGAAGAAGAAATGCAAGGAACTTCTTGATCTGGTGGCCATCTATGGAGGAAACTCTAAAAAAGAAGATGAAGAAGAAGAAAACAGAAAAGATGACGTTGGACCAATGCTTTTTGGGGTTAGATTGGAAATTCAAGGGAAGATGGAGAAGAAGAGAAAAAGAGCAGATAACGTTTGTGAAAGTTCAAGGCTTTTTCTGTCACAGTCATGCAAATAAATAATTTTATGCTAAAAAAAAAAAAGAAAAAAGAAAAAGCATGCCATTTAAAATCGAATGGACTGCTGCTAAGTTGTTCAAGAAAATCTTAGTCCTATAATGATCTGTAAAGACAGTTCAGTAGTCAGTACTATGGCAATAAATTGTGTATTATCAATTTTCTTCTAGCTCACAAAAATTGGGAAAGGAGTATAATAATTAATTGACATTAGTGTGAACCTGAAAGTTTATTGCCATAACTTATATTAGAACTGGAATTACAATATTAAGAGAAGTTACGACAATAACGTGTGGTCAAATGTTACAGTTTCAATAAAATATATGATTAAAATTTGAAGTTTGACAAGTTGAAAATGTAATAAAAGATGAAAAGAGTAATTTTAGTAAGCAAAGGTAGATTGATTTCTTTCTTTGAATATTTGTAAGATAGAACTGACTTTCTTGAACCAAGAAAGTTTATTAGTTAGAGTAATCTTTGAAAGATTAATCAAAAATCAAATTCTTTTTAGTTTCGTATAAATTGTATATTTGCACACATCTTACATAGAGCTTGTTTGGAACAACTCAAAATTGAATTAAAATTGAAAATATAGTCGTTATTGGGTCTCACTCGTCTAATAAAAGTTAACAATAACGGTTAATTTTTTAACTTTAATTCGATTTTAATCTCTACCGAACACACCCATAAAAAATAAAAATCTGATCCTTTTGTAATATAGCGAAAGCAACACAAAGAAAATAAGAAAAGTCTAGGTCTTGTCTGAAGAAAAAAAAAATTAAAAAAAATTCTTCTTTTTGAAAATGGGCTTTAATCTTATGAAACACGCTTCTCATGTTTGAGTGGGTCCAATCGAAGTGTGTTGGGAAAGTTCTTCAATTCAACTGACTTGTGGAGATATGGTCATACCTAACTCCATGAAAGGAAACTTCATGAATAAGAATAATGCTACTCAAACAGGAGAATGATACTTTTTTTTTATATCAAACTGTCCAATGATATTACATCATGTGTCCTCTTATTTTTAACTCCGTCATTGAATCTATTTGTGTGACATGATTGCACGAATAATGATGCACGAACAGGGTCACGTCGCCCTGTACATGCCAATCTCGTCCCCATTGACACGTACAGGTCGATGCGGCCCGTACGTGTAGCACTGTTCAAACTTCATGAGGTGATTATGCAATTTATAACGAGCTTTCTAACCCTCGGGTTGTGGTGGGCCAGGTTCAGTGATCTTTATCATGTATTATAATTTTCATTCATTCTAACGTCAAAATCTTGAAATTGAAATTAAAACATCATAACATTAGGTTCATCATCATCCTAGTGACTAAAAATGTAGTCGGTCATCATAAAGTAACCGAACCCATGATGGAACATTGAGACATCATGTGGAATCCAGATTTTAATTGTAGAAAAAAAAAGGGGAAGTCAACTCATGAATTTCTTCAATAATTATTGAACAATCTCCGTGTATATTCTTCTTCTTTTTTGCCTAAAATCCAGACAATAATCTTCAATTTGTGTGGAGGATTGTGTTATTGTCTCATGCTTCTTGTTCTCTCTAATGAATGATAACTCCCTTTTTCAGTCTCATAGGTTATAAACGAGCTTGAATTGTATTCCGTGTAGACGTTAAGTCAAATTAGGAAACAATTTTTTTGCCGTCGGGAACTACTATGAGATATCGTGCGTGGTACCTTGTGCATGCTTTGTCTTTTCCATGCTAGAATTCATTTTAGCCACCTTGCAATTGCATGGAAGGATCCTTGAGATCGCAAAGCCTTCTTTTTTACTACTCTTTAATTTGGTCTCTGAATTTCTTCTTCGGTTCAACTTGAGTCTCCTTCTATAAGCAAGTCCTTCAACTTTTAATTCTTTTCAATTTCACCCACGGCATCCACAGTCATCTAACCTTAGTCTTTCTCAAGTTTCGAAAATTTGTAATTTAGTCCCCAAACTTTTACAATTGTTCTTCGTTAGTCCTCTTCAACCATTTTTCATTTCTTTTCTTCATCTACCATCAACCATTAATTACTTTTCCTACAACAACCAATATTTGATCAAAATTAAGTAGAAATTAGTCAAAGTGACTCCCAAATATCCACTTTTGAAATTTTGAATAATGCAAAATTAGACTTATCAAACACACCAAAACTTGAACATATCTTCGACTCGAATAAATTGGCAAAACAAAAATAACTTAATTAGATAGCTTTTCATATTGCCTCATTTTAACTTGCTTGAACAGTTCATAAAAGGCTTTTATGACATGCTATCAAAATCAATTCATCCACACATCCAATACCAGATCCATGTGTGTGTGTGCATAATAAATTCAATCATCACAATCTTTTAAGTTGATTATTTCTCGACCCTCAATGGTCTTTTATTTCCTTTCTTTCTCATAAGATAAATACCTCCAACTTGTTCTTCAATCTTAAGCTTGGGATATTTATTTTAATGGCTGAATTCACAACACTCATTCATTTTCTGCTCAAATTCAGTGGAGTTTAATCAATGGAAGTCACTATCTCGATATGTGATGATTCTCCCTAGATTTAAATGTCTCAATCTCTAATCTTAAACTAGGCTAATAATTCTTATTAGAAATCTAGCTCCCCAAGTTAAACGTTCAAGACTTAATCATGATTTTAGTATGTATTCTATATTTCATGCACTTGATTTTTCATATTTGTTGTGCATATTATATTTCATGCACAACCTTTTCTGCCTTTTGATTTTGTAATTTTGGGATATTCATTCGATGTTCTCATTGGAATCTTATATAGGGTACCTTTCGCTCATGAAGACATGATGACTTTTTCCTTTTTACCATAATTAGTCTTATATCTTTTATTAGTACGAATGGTTGGATTATATTTTTAATGTATGGTTCTACTTAGGTTTCACCTATTATCTAATAATGCTACACACGAAGATTTAAATGCACGGACTCAACATCTATCTAAATAACTCCTAACATCGACTTAACCATCCCCAAATTATACTTTCAAATGGCCAAAAGATTGTGTTGTACAACATGTTGGCTTCAACAACTTATGCTTAAAACTCATTTAACCTATTATATTCAATTAATCATTTCAAAAATCTAAGATGATTAACATGACTATCGTGCTTAAAGTGGGCAAATCTCACGATAAGTTTCAAAATAATAAAGTATCACAATCTATATGTAATTTATGAATGATAAGTGCATTTTGTGCACTTATTTATGTTAAATTACTTGGGCTTCATGTCGTCAAATTGTTAATTTTTATCTAACTTGGGTTAATTTTCCTTCGTTTTCATTAGGGACTCACTTCAAGCAATTGGAAAGGAAAAATGCTG
>CAIGRS010156482.1:0-16091 GCA_903798395.1 Fraxinus floribunda | reverse complement strand
AGAGTTTGGCTTTGTGAAAGCAATTTTCATTCTACCTTTGTTGGAGAATTTCCTTAGTGGTGGAACTAGTTGAGTTTTTCCACTTTTTGTTTAAGCTCTGGTCACACAGAACAATTCAGTAAGTATCTCTTCGAGATGAGTCATAGTTTGCTTCGTTTCTTCGTTTGCCATTGTTGATGTATTGGTTGAAAATTGAAGATTCTGAGATCAGAAGATGAGATGACAAGAAGGTCCCACTAGGCGTGCCAAGAAATTTGTACGAAGAATCTCGCGTATTAAAATACAGAAATTGTTACAAAATGTATTTTGAGAAATACAAATGGATATGAATCTTCTTGTAATTGCAAAATTGCAAAACCCTTTGATTAATGATTTGAATGTTTGAAGACGAGGAGCCACGTTGCTTGAGGCTTCGAGATTTGTTGAGAATTTGATTTGTCGAGAATTTCACTTGTTCAACACTTGAATTTTGGAACTTGGATTTGCATTTCGAAAACTTTGGACTTGATCTTAATTTGATTTGAGGAAAACTTTGATCTTTTTGGATTTGCTTGATTTGAAGAAGACTTCATGTTTGTCGAACTTGGAGTTGAGAGGATTTTTTCAGCACTTCGTGGTTTTCTTGTGCACTTTTCTCATCTTCCCTTTGCAATGGACCTTTGATCTTATTTATAGGAGAAATTTTTGACCAATTTTGGTAACCACCCAATTAATTCAATTAAATTGATTATAAATGAATAATTGTGGATTTTAAAATAGTAGGGTGGACTTTTAAAATCTTATGAGTTTATTAGGTTTTAGTTTAATTGGGCTAATTATTTAAATTGACTCAATCCATTATTTATTTTTTTATGTCTACATTATATTATCGATTGTAAAATCTCTCTCAACTTCTTTACAAGTTCGATTGTGTCCCTATGGGCGGAGGGAGATGGGAGCTGGGGTGAGCTATAGCCCAAGCAACATGGTGGAAAAAAAAACTAGTCCAGCCCAAAAAATTAATTCCCCAATCCAGAAGCAAATTTATGGTGAAAAATTAAAAAAGAATAAAATTTGTCTAGCCCAAATACTAATTTTAGCCTAATTAACTTCATTTTCAACCCAAGTCCAATGTTCAATAATTCAAATTTAATTTCAAACTCTGTAACAATTATATATTTATTTTATTTATATTCATGTTACACAAATAACTCGTTAACAAATTAAACCGGGATTTTGCACTATTAAAGCACTTTGTGCCTTATTTTCACCAGATTCATTCTGTTGTATAGTTAATTAAATTTTAATTTCCATGATTAAAAGTAACTCCCATAACCTGGTTGTAAGACGCATATCTTGTCTTACAGAATAAAATTTTTTGGTTTTAGGCTGTTAAGTAACATGGATTAGGTTGTTTTCTGTATCTGTCTAAATTTATTGGGTGGTTGCCCAGTTTGTTTTTGATTTCATTAAATATGTGCGGACTAAAAATCATCAATGGATTTATGCAAAAAATTATCTAAGTTAATGCATCTATTTACAACTTTTAGAAATTTTATGTTTAGGAATTAAAGGATTAAACTATGAGAAGTTATAAATATATTATTGTGATATTCACTGATTTATTGAAAATTAAAATGTATAACAGTTGATTTGTTAATTTATATTCATTTTTGAATCCATAAAGCTTTGATTGAAAGATTCTTGTTTTAAACATGTCACTTTTGATCTTGACATGTTATTATGACTTTAAAATAGCCAAAGCATCTTTAAATATAATTTTATGTTGTGGAACATAAAATCACTTAAAGAATTATTTGGTGATACATGGGACATCTCATAAAGTGCAGTTAACTAATATGATGATAAGGCCAAGGACTTCATAAATGCTATTGAAGAGCAATTTGTAAGTCGTGACAAAAGATTGGCCAGGACATTAATGAAAAGGCTTTCATACGAAGTTTGACAATTCTAAAGGTGTGTGTGAGCACATAATGGAAATGAGAGACGCTGTCGCTTGTCTTAAATTCATGGAGATAGAGATTTTTGAGTCATTCCTTGATCATCTAATTTTGAAATCTATTCCTACGGACGACGGTCCATTTAAAATATCGTATAATACACATAAGAAAAAATAGAATGTAAATGAACTCCTGACAATGTGGTTCAAGAGGAAGATAGGCTAAAACATGAGAAGTTGGAAACAGCTCGTCTGCCTACTCATGATAAAGGAAACGAGAACAAAGGTAAATACGGACCTAAAATGAAGAACAAGATGCCAATGAAGCAAAATGGCAATAAGGATATTTGCTTCTTTTGCAAGAAAAAAGGCATATGAAGAAGGACCGTTTCAAGTATAGGAAATGACTCGAAAATAAATGTACTCTCATCTCTTTAGTGCGTCATGAAGCTCTTTTGGTTAATGTTCCAAACAATACATGGTTGACTTATTCAAGTACTATAATTCACATTGCCAATATGATGCATGGCTTTCTAGACCTAAGGAAACCCCAACCAAATGAACAAATAGTCTATTCTAAAAACAAGTTGAGTTCAATTGTTGAAGGCGTGGGAACTTTAAGATTAGTTTTAAATTCTGGTTTCATTTGGATCTTAAAAAAACTTTCTATGTTCCTGACTTTTCTCGTAATCTAGTTTCTATTTCAAGACTAGCACCTTTGGGTTTCAAGTTTGTATTTGAAAGTAGATGCTTTAGCTTATTTCACAATTCAGTTATTGTTGGACATGGTGTTTTGGTTGATAATTTATATAAATTTGTTTTGGATTCCACTTATAAGAGTAACTTAGTCGAACTGTATGGTGATGGTATTGGCAATAAGCATTGTATTGTTAAAGAAAACTGCTCTAAGTTATGGCATATGAGATTGGAACATATCTCCATAGAGAGACTTAAAAGATTAGAGATGGAGTTTTACCTACTCTTGAGTTTACTGATTTTGGGACGTGTATTGGCAGCATAAAAGGAAAGTAGACAAAAGACTACTAAAGGTGCCAAAAGGAGTTCAAACATTCTTGAGATTACTCACACAGATATTTGTGGACCTTTTCCTGCTCCTTGTCTAAATGGCCAAAGATATTTTATCTCATTCACAGATGACCATTCAATATATATGTATCTTTATCTTCTAAATCATAAGGATGAGGTACTAGATGCTTTCAAGATTTATAAAGTAGAAGTAGAGAAACAAAAGGAAAGAAAAATCAGAATTATAAAGTCAAACATGGGTGGAGAATATTATGTATTGTATACAGAAATGGGACAAATGATAGGTCGGAAACCTAGTTTGAGACATATACACATCTGTGGTTGTCTAGTTGAAATGAGGGTTTACAATCCTCACATCAAGAAATTGATCCTATTACTGCTCAAAATATGCAAAATTAAGACGAGATAGTAGGTATAAGGAGATCCTTAAGAATAGGGAAACTAACCATTTCTAGCATTATGTTGTGTATCTTTAAGAGTCAGATATGTTTGTTGGACTTGACAATGATCCTAACTCATTTTCACAAGCCGTTGAAGGGGAAAACTCAAGTTTTTTGTATGATGTCATGAAGGAAGAAATGGAATCTATGGCTAAAAACCAAGTTTGGGATCTCGTTGAATTGTCGATGGACATAAAATCGTTGGTTGTAAATGGGTCTACAAGACCAAAAGAAATGTATCTGACACTATAGAACGATATAAGACCAGACTTGTAGCTAAGGGTTTCATTCAAAAGGAAGGCATCGATTACCAGGAAACATTTTCTCTAGTTTCTAAGAAAGTGATGAGGCATTATAAGGAACTAAAGACTATAAACTCACATACAAGCATTCTGACATTCATGAAGTTGCTAGATATACGGATTCAGATTTTGTTGAATGTGTAGACACAAAAAAGTCTACTTCAGGATATATTTTTCTTCTAGTTGGAGGAGCTGTATCTTGGAGAAGCAGTAAGCAAACTATAATTGTATCATCTACCATGGAAGCAGAATTCATTGGTTGCTATGAAGCTACAACATAGGCATTATAGTTGAGAAATTTTGTCAAAAGTTCAAGAGTTGTCGATAATATAAAGAAGCATTTGAAGATTTATTGAGATAATTCGGCTGCAATTTTCTTTTCAAGAAATGACAAAAGTGGAAGCCCAAGTAAATGTATCGACATAAAATATCTAGTTGTCAGAGATCATATAAAGAAAAATAAAGTGGCAATTGAGAATACCAAGATAAATTTCATGATTGCAGATCCCATGACTAAGGGCTTGTCGGCTAAATTTTATAAAGCTCATGTTGAGAATATGGAACTTGTGTGCTTAGTATGATACTCTGATGTTTTAATTTTAGATTATTGTTTTTTTTTTTTTGAAATTCATTAGTGCACTTAAAGTTTGTAATTTGGATATTCGTTGTGGTTATTAAAGCTTTGACCTTGAATGACTTATAGGAAGTTCATTCATAAAGTAAAGTACTCTCCAGAGGTGATCATACTTGTGATATATGGAAGGAAATGTTAGATTATTAAAACAGGACCACCATGATTCAAGTATTGTGAATATCTACTTGAGTAGGTTATTGACAGTTTCAGCATATGACCATATTAAGTATCCACTTTAAAGTTAATCATTGAACATGTAGACCAAGGGAGAGAATGTAAATCGTTTGTAACCCACTATTGTGGTTTAATTAACTATTTAAATAACTTCACATTTGGTTATTGGAGGGAAGTTATTGTAGGAAAAAAATCACCCACTTCCATGATGGATGGAAGTTATAATAGTTTTATTTATATACATGCTAAAGGGTTTGATGTGAGCATGGAGCCGAGTGCGTCAAAGTCAAGCCCTGGGAAAGACTCGTTAATTATCGAAGGAGATCCGATGACGCGTTCGAGGGCAAAGCGGTTGAAAGAGGTGATGGAATTGTTTGCTCATTCTACAGTGGATGAATTGTTGAAGTTAACAAGCAGATGAACTAGTTTCATGTTGGGCTCAGAAGAAAAAACCAAATGGATCAACTCCATTCAACCAGCGAATGAGCAACGTGGATGAAAATGTGCATAACTTTCAGTTCGGGTGTTGGATTTCTGTTTATGAGTACATTTTAGAAATGGAACGAAATTCTGCACAAGGAAAAAGAAAATCCAAAATTAATACCATGCGACCACACAGTAGAAAAATCATGCGACCGCATGGAGTCATGTATGGAGTTCCAGGAGCATTTCAAATGAACCATGTAAAGGAATCCACTTTTACCATGCGGCCGTATGGGCAAAAAATGAGGCAATATTCTTCCCTTTTTGCGGATTTCCTAAATGCAATAGAATTATACTCTTACCTTAATTTTGTAATCTTGGGAATATTATGCATGATTTTAGCTTGATTTTAGGGCTAGTATAAATAGGATTTTTCATTCTTCATTAAGAACACAACACATTATTATAGATAATTATTTTGCGAGGCGAATTTGCTTTCAATTCATTGTTCATCGTTGGACAATCTGCGAACTTATCAAGAATCGTTCTTATGGCGTTCAAATCAACTGAGTGAGATTCTCAAATATTTAATCCAAAGAGTCAACATTCAATTATGTTTTGTTGGTTATTTTGATTCGTTATTTCCGAATCAAACCCAAAACTTTGATTTTTTTGGCTTTTTTGGGTTCGATTTCAATTTCATTGTGGGTTTTGTAGTTATTCTCTACGCGGGTTCACATCAGTTAGTATCAGAGCTTAGGCTCCAAAATCAAGGTTATATCCTTTTTTTTTTCGCTTAAGTCATTATTTCCTTTTCGTGTGTTATTCTATTTGTGACTTTTGATCCGAAATTTTTTCCATAAAAAATCCAAAGTTTTTTTTGTGCCCAAATCAATTTTCATTTTCTTTGACGGTGTCATACTTGAATTCAGAGTAAAAAAAAAAACTCGAAACAAAAATTTAGAAAATTTAGACAAACAATTATGTGAAAAGTCAAATTCAAAAAAGAAGAAGTATATTTGTTATTATTTATCTTGGAAATTACTGGCCAATTACGTTATATATTGTGTCAAATTCAAAAACCACTTTCTTGAATTCAAATTCCATTTCAATACATGGGGGGACTTGAAAGCTATCATGTAGAAGATGTTTGTACCTAATCACTACTACCGAAAGCTTCATCAAAAACTACAAAACCTCTACCAAGGATCGAGGAGTGTGGATGACTATCACAAGGAGATGGAATTGTTGATGATTAGGGCGGATGCGAAGGAGGATCGGGAGGCCCCCATGGCCTGATTTTTGAAAGGGTTGAATCGAGATATAGCTAATGTAGTGGAGTTGCAACACTATGTGGAACTAGAGGACATGCTACACATGGCTATGAAGGTGGAACAATTGAAGATGAAGGGGACAACTGGATATACATCGGGTTCTAATTCTTCTTGGAAACCAAAGTGGGATAACAATAAGGGTGATGGGGCTATTTCAAAAGGTAGGACTGAATTACCGAAGAAGAGGGAAGAAAATGCTAGCAAGAAAGTGGAATCCCAGCCATCAGGGAATCAAAACATCAAATGCTTTAGGTGTTTGGGGATGGGGCACATCGCTTCTCAATGTCCAAACAAAAGAATGATGATTTTGCGAGATAGTGGAGAGGTGGTGAGTCAAAGTGAGAGTGATTATGAAGGCATGTCGAAATTGGAGAAGGATAGTGATGAAGGCAGAGTGGATGCTGTTAGCGAGCTATTAGTCATGAGGCGAGCTCTTAACATTCAAATCAAGGGGGACGACTTGGAACAACAAAGGGAAATATTTTCCATACACGATTCCATATCAATAATCATTGTAGTATGATCATTGATGGTGGGAGATATACAAATGTAGCTAGCACTAATCTGGTAGAAAAATTGGGATTAACCATGCTTAAACACCCTAGGCCTTATATGTTACAGTGGTTGAATGAATGTGGGGAAGTTAAGGTGAATAGAAGGGTGTTGATAAATTCTTCAATTGGTAGTTATCATGACGAAGTATTGTGTAACGTAGTACCTATGCATGCATGTCATATCTTGTTGGGCAGACCATGGCAATATGATAGTAATGTGATACATGATGGGTATAAAAATAGGCACAACTTTGTCAAGGGTGGAAAGTCTATTACACTTGCACCATTAACACCGATACAAGTGTATGAAGATCAAATCAAACTGAAAAATGAGGAAGAAAAGAGATAGAAAGGGTTAGAGGAAAAGAGAGAAAATAGTAAGCAAGAGGGCAAGAGAGAAAATAATGAGTTGACAAATAAGAGAGAAAATAGCGATGTGGCTAAAAGAGAGAAGAGCCATATGAGAGAAAAAAAGAGAGGTCTTTCGAGAGGAGAGAAAAGCTGAGAGCAAATTTCTTTACAAAAGGGAGTGAGTTGAAAAGAGCGATAGTGGAGAGACAACAAATAATTTTGTTGGTGTACAAGAAGTCAATCATCAATTTTGAAGAATCTAACCTACCCCTCCATAGCTCAGCTATTTTTTTATTGTAGGAATTTGGAGATGTATTCCTGAAGGACGTGCCTAGTGGGTTGCCATCCATTCGAGGCACTGAACACCAAATTGACTTCGTACTCGACGTAGTCATTTCAAACTGACAAGCTTACCGAAGTAATCCCGAGGAGACAAAGAAGCTTCAAAGGCAAGTAGAGAAGTTAATGAGCAAGGGGTATGTGAGGGAGAGCATGAGTCCATGTGCCGTTCTAGTCCTACTTGTGTCAAAGAATGATAGAACTTAGAGAATGTGCGTGGATTGTAGAGCCATCAATAACATAACGGTAAATTATCGTCTCATATTCCTAGGTTAGATGATATGTAAGAGTGGTTATCATCAAATTCGAATGAGGGAAGGTGATGAATGAAAAACCGCATTTAAAACTAAATATGGCTTGTATGAATGATTGGTCATGCCGTTTGGACTCACTAATGCACCGAGCACTTTTATGCATTTAATGAACTATGTTTTGTGTGCATTTATAGGCAAGTTTGTTGTGGTTTACTTTGATGACATTTTAATCTACAGTAAGGACCTCGATTAACATATTGAACATTTGCAAAGTGTGCTAGTAGTTTTAAGGGGAGAACAACTTTTTGCTAACGTTAAAAAGTTCACATCATGAAAAATATTGTGTTTCTTGGATATGTGGTAGTGCTAAGGGAATTGAGTTAGATGAAGAGAAAATAAAAGCTATTAAAGAATTGCCAGCACCTAAAAGTATAACATAGGTAAGAAGTTTTCATAGTTTGACTAGTTTTTATAGGTGATTTGTAAGGCATTTTAGCACACTTACCACACCACTAACTAAAGTTGTTAAAAAGAGTGTAGGTTTTAAATGGGGGCGATGAATAAGAGCATGCATTCAACACTATTAAGGATAGATTGTGTAAAGCATCGGCTTTAGCACTGCCTAATTTTGACAAAATTTCAGAGATTGAGTGTGATGCATCAGGTATATACATTGGAGCAGTTTTGATGCAGGATATGATGCCAATAGCTTATTTTAGTAAAAAGTTAAGTGGAGTAGAACTCAACTATCCTACATATGACAATGAGCTTTATTCCCTTGTTCGAGCTTTAAAGACATGACAGCATTACCTATGGTCGAAGGAGTTCGTGATTCACACTGATCATGAGTCATTGAAGCATTTGCGGTGTCAAAGTAAGCTGAACAAAATGCATGATAGATGGATGGAATTTATTGAGACATTTTCCTATGTCATCCGGTACAAACAAGATGAGAGTCAATATGGTGGTAGATGCGTTATCCCGAAAGTATGTGCTTCTTACTTTTTTAAGTGCGAAGTTGCTTGGTTTTCAGTACATTAAGGACATGTATGTGAATGATTTAGATTTTTTCAGCATATATGAATCATGTAATAAGGGTGCAGTAGACAAATTCTTTAAATATGAGGGTTATTTGTTTCGAGAAAATAAACTATGTGTTCCTAATTGTTCCATGCGTGAATTATTGGTTAGAGAAGCATATAGTATGGGACTAATGTGTCACTTTGGGGTTGCAAAGACTTTAGAGATGTTAAGAAAATATTTTATTGGCCTAAAATGAGGATTGATGTAGAACGAACTTGTGATCGATGCATAACTTGTAAACAGATCCCTAGTGAATTTTGGGTTGATATTTCCATGAATTTTGTTTTAGGTTTACTTAGGACTAAAAGTGGTCGAGATTCCATATTTGTAGTGGTCAATATGTATTCTAAGATGACACATTTCATTACATGTCAAAAAATCGACGATGCCTCTAACATAGCTGATTTGTTCTTTAAGGAGATAGTGCATTTACACAGGGTTCCTAAGAGTATAGTGTCAGATAGAGATGTTAAGTTCCTTAGTCATTTTGGCGAATTTTGTGGGGTAAGTTAGGTATAAAATTGTTATTATGGTGGTTGACTAAAGACAGTCAACACTCGTCCTAATTGACCTCCAATCCTGGGTCCGACGAGGCACATGTACATAATTCTTTACATTTTGTCGCGTGACAATACACTATTGAACAGTTTAAAAAATTAAATGATTTTCTCTCCAATCATTTTTTTAATACCATCATATGTTATGCGTGGAGTGTACACCATTATCGACGTTGATAACGGTTTACTAAGTCAATTGCACAGACGAAACAAGTGAAACGGACACAGGCAATCACTCCCCCCATCTCTCATATGAAAGCTAGTGGAACCTCAGTAGTCCTCATCCATATCATCCGCTTCTCGTTTTTCGATTGTTGTCTCTTCTTTTTCCCCTCCTTCGAGGGTTTCTTTTCTTTTTTCTTTAATTTTTGAATTTATTTAATTTGTAAGAAGATGCAACAGCAGAGGTTGAAGCAACAACAAGCATTAATGCAACAATCTCTCTACCACCCCGGTCTTCTTGCTCCTCCTCAGGTTTCTGTTCTTTTTAATATTTTGATTGTATTGTTCAAATTAGATTTTGACCTTTAGGATTATTTATTTATTTGATTTAGAAATGGAAAATTCTTCGGTTCATTCGTTTTGTAGAAGATCATGTCTGGGGCTTTTATTTTTTTGTTGCTATGGTTTTTTAGAAAAAATGCGAGACGGTATGGGAAGTAAATATTTGACAAATTATGTTGATTGAATGATTGGGGATTCGATTTAAACGAACTTGTTCAAGGGCACAAGCAAGAGAAAGAAAAAATAATCAAGACCTGAGCCTCTCTCTGCCTCGTACATTGCTTTATTAAGCCTTCTGATATTTCAAACCAATAAATAAATAAATTCAATATTGGGTATTAATCTGTTTGTGTGGTTATGTAAATGTTATTTTGTTTGTCTGGGTAGTAGTATTCTTTACTATCTTTTAAAGTTCTTTGTTCAAAATACGACGATGGTGAAAAATGTTATTGAATTGTTTCATTATAGGTTTGCAGCTTACCCATTTCTGCTTAAAATTCCAAAGGGAAGTTGGTCAATTCTTTACCATTGTCGTTTCATCATTCATGGATTTCTATTTTCGTGCATGGGAGATTTTTTTGAAGAAAAATTGATCTATGCTGCTTAAAATACAATACTTTATGAATCTTTTCCTTTACGGCTTTCAAGGTTTGATGGATTTTTTATAGGACAGGTCTTTTGGGGGTCTAATGCATTCATTGGGGGTGCTGTTTATTGGCTGTTTGGGAAATAACAGAATTAGGAAATTATAACCCAAAAATATACAAACTACACACATTACAATTATAGCCATTAGAATATACAAACTACACACATTAGAATTATAACCCCTTATTCTCGAGCAACAATCTATGACAATTTACTCTACAGATTTGATATATGAGTGTTGGAAAAATTGAAGCTTGTGAGACACGAATCAAAGAGCGAAAGCATGAGGTTTCCAAAATTTATTTTTCTTCTTGATCTTGCAATAATCCAAAATAGGACACAAATAGAGCATGATAATGAAGAAAAAAATGCACGTACAGATTGAAATTACCTGAATCGCGCAGATTTGTACTTATCTTCCTTTGAATCAATCTACCAAAGCCTCCAACCTCTCAATCTTCTCATGTGCTCTTTAAAGGCAGCTATACAAGTTAGTGCTTATTAGGCAGTGCTATTAAGTGCTCGTAAGATTTGCACTTATCTTCCTTTGAATCAATCTACCAAAGCCTCCAACCTCTCAATCTTCTCATGTGCTCTTAAAAGGCAGCTATACAAGTTAGTGCTTATTAGGCAGTGCTATTAAGTGCTCGTAAGCTTTGGGTCCTACAGAATGAATAATAAATAAGTAGTAAGTTTTGGTCCTACGAAATGGATAAAAAATATGCTTGACTAGTTTAAATCATAATTTAAGCTTTGCCAAACATGCTCTTAGTGGACACTCAAGAACGATGTAAAAATTGTCGAGGAAACTATATTTGCCATTTTTAGAAAAACCTTCCTCCTTGGAAACACTTAATAGTGAATATCGCTAACTCGTGTTCAATTGTGTTGTTAAATGGATAACTGAAAGGTGTATTTAGTAAATGGATGCACCATTTCGGGAATATTGGTCGGCCCCTTTGTGGTGTTTATAATAGCTACTGACATACCTTTGTAACTTTAGATACCCTAAGGTCGACAATCCCTGTGCAACCTTGTGTGTAACCCCTATTCACATAAAGTACTCATAGCACATTTGTAATTATAGAGCCACTTAGGAGATGCAATGGACTCGTGTAAATCCAAGTTTCAATTGCTCAAATCTACTTCTAGTCAAAACTAGTACAATTGATCCCTCTTTGAATAAAAGCTTAATTATCATAGCCCAATGAGCTAATAATTCATAATTAAGATCAGCATTCGATCTCCATCAAATATCAACAATTGGAATTTGGTGTAAAATGACCTTTTTACCTCTCCAATTATATCTTTCTCTTTAGGTTGCATTTTTCTCGAATAACAAAATAATTTTTGATACAAACCTAAATATAATTATTTCAATAATTTTTTTAACAAGAACATCAACATAGCTTTATTGGGTTTTCAGGCTCCATCAGGGAATGTTGATGGGGTTTGGATGTCTAAACCATATATATAAAACAAAATCCACGAGTACAAAGGGGAAGAGTGCGTAAACCTAACCTACCAAAAGCAAAGAAATCCCATACAATGCACACAAGTGAAAAACAGCCCAACACTCTCTAATGCTAGTGAAACCATATCTATCAATCTGTATGAAGGCTCGAAGTTTGCGTGATAGATCAATGAGACCATACTCCTGATAATGGCACATATCCCATCCAATAGATGCAAGTGAATGGGCGACTTGATTTTCCTCGCAATAAATTTGGGAGAAAATCACTATCTATAAAAAGATTATGTCAGATCCGTCTAAGAATAATTTGTGTCCCCCATGAACCGCCACCTCTAGTGATGTAGTGAAAGGCTATTGATGAATCGACCTCCAACCAAATATCCGATAATCCTCAATTATTGAATAATCCAATTAGCTTGTGTTTGACACCCATCTTGGGGAAAAAAAAAGAATTTTGGAATAGTGATCGATGGAAGAATGTGTGGTTGAAAAGTAATGAAAAGTTTTAGATTTGTGTATAATATTATTTTATTTGGAGAATGTGTGGTTGAAATGAAGAAAGAAAAAAAAAATGAGAATGAGAATGGGTGTTAAACAGCCTTAATATAATTAGGCTTTTAATTCATCCAGGAAAATCTCTATGTGGACATTCTCATCTCTTTAGAGAGTTATGGGTTACATATTGTGAATATATATTCCATGTATTCACAAGCCAAACTTCCAAATCACTAAGATATTGACTACATTGTAATCTTATTCGCTGATGCCTCCGTGCTTCAGTCATGAGTAAAGGTCCATTACCCACTCAGAATTAAGATGGACTGCATCATTGAATAAACCTAACAGTCATTAAGATAAATTAAATATGCACTAGTATCTCTACTGAGAATTCGCCAATTTTATGGTCAAGACAAGCCATCCACCCAATCTTGGAGTAGATAACAGAATAACTGCCCAACTTGGCAACTTTATTTGCTGGTCACAGACACTTATTTAAATTACAAGTCATGAATATATATCTACACAAGAACTTTTATGAATTAGCAAGGACATTTATTTTGCATAATTCATAACCTCCCCCATGGCCAGGGGCCATTTAATTTCTGACAAGTGAATAAGTAATGAATAATAATATTGACGGTGTAAAATGAATAAATGAACCATATTTACTGTATAACTAGAAAATGGCTCAATACAGGAATAAATTTAACCTTAAAACTATTTATACTCATGGCAGATGAGCCATATAGTTGACAAGATTTTGTTTTCTATTTAATTATAGATTTGAGATATCAACTCACTTGCTGAACTTTCTATTTTCTAATTCTGTAAGAAATTTTTTTTTTGTCCGAGAAATATGCTGGCAATATTTGTAAGCTGAGATAAAGATGCATTGCACATCGTCGTGGTGCTTTCATTGTCGTTATTTTTATTTTGTATCTTCCTAATCTCATTGGAGAAGCGTTAATTTATGTAGCTATATTTTTATGCTTGAGTTCTTATGAATAGTATTTGATTTGCAGATAGAACCTATCTTGAGTGGAAATTTGCCACCTGGATTTGATTCAAGTACTTGCCGCAGTGTGTGAGTTCTTTATGCATACATAACTTTGTCTTCTTGAGTTCTTCAATTTAAATATATTTATGCTTTGCTTTACTGACTTATGACATCCTGTTGGAGAGCATGCTTATTACTAAGAACACCATTCTGTTCTGTGTTGTATGGTTCGTGATACTTCATTCTTAGGTGCCTGAATGTATTCGATATATGTTCCATACAAAAAAAGATAACTTTTCTTAAAAATATTTGGATTGAGAAGACTTTTCTGCATGATTGCATCGAATGGATCAAATGTTGGGCCAAATACTTGGCTCTTTCAATGAATGTATGATGTACCGAAAATAATAGAAAAATAATTTATGGGCTTAGTGTTTGTTATTATTGTTTTCGTTTTTGTTTTTTCTGAAAAGATTTGCATGGGACAAGCTTTGTTGAGATCAATAAATATATTTCGATTAACTTCTAGATGCCTAGCGAGAATGGAGCCCTCTCCCCCAAAATCCAAAAATACCCTACCACCTTTTACCCACCCACCTATCACCCAACTACCTCACCTGGTCGACTTCGGCGATGGCAACAAGGCGTCGATGGGCAGACCTAACCTGACCGGCCCACGGCGAGGCGGTCTGGGTTGAGGCGGGGACCTCCGACGACTTTGGTTCTGGTGGAAAGAAGACGGCGGTGCAATCTGAGATCGAAACCCAGATTCGTCAAGATCGGGCCACCCGTCCGGCAAACGCCCCTGACTAGCGTCCTAGTTAGGGTATTCCGAAAATTTAGCACAGCCCTCCTATAGTCCTCAGAAAGCCTAATTTGTCATCAGATTTGTCGTTTATACACATTGAAAGGAATAAGCGGGCGGATGCACATTGTATGGTATTCAATCGACGATTTAGAGTTGAGATGAAGGAGTTTGAGGTGTCGGTTAACGAATCAGGTACCGTTAGGATTATAAAGTGGGGTTCAAGGATGTCGACTGCAATCTACATGGGAAGATTCGGTGCACTATGGATGGTGAATATGGTGGATAAGTTGAAGTGGTTAGTAAGTTGGAGGATTTTTTCTCCAAGTTTAATGAGTCGTCACGGGCTTTTTTGGCACAACGATGTGCGAACAGTCGAGGTAGGTATCTGACGATAGCATAGTATCAAAGAGGGCGGACGACGGGAGTTGTGATGGTGCCGGAAGGTGTGAATGGAGATGGATGGGCATCGTGGCTGCGGGTGTTCGAGGCTGTTGTTGACTCAATTGTTGCAGGAGATAAGGCTAAACGTCGAACGATGGATGCTAGAATTCAACAAGGGATGACCTACGCCGAAGTTACGGTAAACTTACCGACATCGTATGAAGTTGACCAACGGGGGATAGTGCGTAATGATAGGAGGTATAATGTGAGGGAGCTTGACGGTCATCTTGAGGTGCCCAAGCCTATGGTGACACATGCAAAAGGAGCACAGGGTGGAAATATAAACAGTGCTGAAATAAGGGCCCGCGTCCAGGCATTGAAAGAAGAGTTGAATGATTTAATCAGTCTAATGGGTGGGTTGGAGGCGAGTCCCATGATATTTTATTGTCATCAGTGTGTGATAGGCGTGGATGAGTCTCTAGCTAACGAAAAACAAATAACAAGTCTGGTTCCTAAGGTGTTATCATCGAATGCAACCCATTTTAAGGACAAGCAGGGATTGACTAAGCTAAATGGTAAGTGTCAGACATGGAGTGAAGCTGCATACTCGGGACATGATGATGGGGGTTGAAGTGGTGGAGTTGGACACAGTTGAGGAAGGGAAATCGAAAATGGTAAACCTAAAGCCGAATACACAAGACGCGATGGACATGAAATCGTCGACAGACGGATTACTTTTAGATGAGCAAGATATGGTACATGCATTGGTAAAGAAATCTGCTTCGATAGTCCTGAAAGAGCACGATGTTACGCGTGTGGCGGTTATGGTTGGGAACACGCATAACAGAAGGCACATTAAGCCCCATAAAGAAAAAGAATTAGGGACTGAGAAAGCTTTGGTGTTGTGGGTAAATGACAGTCAGAAGGGGGGACTTACAATGATGTTGAACATGGGGAAGAAGTGGAGGGATTCTCGTTTGACCCCTTGGAGTGCTGTCTTGTAGAGGAAACTATGAAAGTGAATGCGAGTGAAGCTGGACACCAACCTTCTAATTGGGTCCTTCAAAAAATTCAGCAGTTCAGTAAGTTGGTCTTGCGATGGTTATGAAGGGAGACTCATGCAATTATTCGAGGAACTGGAGAATAGTAGGGTGCAGGGGATGAATACAGAAGGAGGTAAAGCAAGAACGAAGGGTGTTCGTGAACTTAAGCGTCTCGAATGGTCGGTTAATTATGAGGCGAAGGGTGGCGAGTCTAGGAAAGGACTGTTGGGGAGGGATGACAAAGTGTTAAAATGACTCCAAAAATTATTAGCTAAGTTTTCGGATGTTATTCAGAGGAGATTGG
>CAIGRS010156444.1:0-13720 GCA_903798395.1 Fraxinus floribunda | reverse complement strand
TCGTGATAATTCTATAAAAGAACAAATGGTAGTTGCTTTGAGGTTTGTTGACAAAAGTGGGCATGAGCATTTTCTTAGGCATTTTCCATGTCACTAATACTTGCGTCCAATCACTGAAGGATGCAATTGATGCAATGTTTTCTACACATAGGCTGAGCATATTTAGCTTGAGAGGTCAAGGTTATGATGGATCAAGCTTTTGATAAGGCTAAATTGATATGTCTTTCTTAGTTCTATCATTTGGACTTCAATNCTTGCGTCCAATCACTGAAGGATGCAATTGATGCAATGTTTTCTACACATAGGCTGAGCATATTTAGCTTGAGAGGTCAAGGTTATGATGGATCAAGCTTTTGATAAGGCTAAATTGATATGTCTTTCTTAGTTCTATCATTTGGACTTCAATATTGAAGAGCTTTTACTATTTCGATCTCAACTTGACAAGTTTTTTATGCTTGTGAAAATGGACGAAATTTTCTTTAACCTCAATAGCATATCTTGTGTAGCTCAGAATTTGGTTAAAATAAGAAGTTCTTGTTATTTTTCATTATTTTATAAGCTGATCACCTTGATTTTGATATTACTTGTGGCAACTATAAGTGTTGAAAGGGTATTCTGTACTATGAATCTAATCAAGAGTGGCTTACGAAACAAAATGGGAGATGACTAATTAAATAACAATTTGGTGATTTACATGGAAAATAGATTTTTGAGAAAATTAAGAATGAAGTAATATTGCAACGTTTTCAAAATATGAGACCACGAAGAATGCAGTTGTCTAAGTTTACAGTTATATAGTAAGGTTCTATCATATATATTTTTAGTATTTTGTATTGAATTATATTTTTATATGTATATAATTTT
This sequence comes from Fraxinus floribunda, assembly GCA_903798395.1. NCBI lineage: Eukaryota > Viridiplantae > Streptophyta > Magnoliopsida > Lamiales > Oleaceae > Fraxinus > Fraxinus floribunda. Next base: position 12,856 of record CAIGRS010156444.1, on the reverse strand, counting down.
TATGTTTTAATGCATTTACATATATTGAAAAAATTGTAATATTATTTAATTAAATATTAATAAACAATCTCACTATTACGATCGTTGTTTGTCGATGGACAATGGTCAAAGGTCGACAGTCAATGTCTGCCCTAGCTGAACTTAGATCCTGAATTCGTCACTGGCTGTAGAGTATGAACTTGTCCTTTATTTAGAGCTTCCAAAACTAAAAAAATCCCTTTATGGATTCAATTTTAATATTGTTATGGTAAAGAAACTACTATTTTTGAAGAGAGGTGTGTATAGAACACACACATACAGAAATGCAACAGAAAACATGTACACAGGTTTTACTCATATGGGGCTTACTCCCATATGAGTGTTTTGGCAATTTTCTGACAAATTCATTTCTGTACAAATGGAAATTTTGATTTTTAAATGACTGGTCGTATTTTCATTAACTTTTTATTAAATGTGCTAATTTTTGTATCAAAAGCTTTTTTGCAGTATAATTTCAAATAAATTTAATGTTTCACTATATAAATCAATTCCTATTGTTATGTTTGATTTATTGCTACTTTGTAAAACTCACGTATTTTAGCCCCTGTTTGAGCCCCGTTTTTTGGCCAAAAAAATGCATTTTCCTACAGTAAAGGAAGACAAAATCTGTAGAATCAAACTTTGTGTCAGATTCCAAATTAATGTCCATTCTGCCGTTGAGATTTACTTCCAATTTTGCCCTGACAAAGTAATTACAATTTTTCATAAATACCCTCACCCTTTTTCAACATAACACACTATGATAGGGCATTATTGGAATAAGCATTTAAATTGTTGGAAAGTACCAATTTCATGCAGGTGGGACAGGAACACAGTGTGACGGATTTGAAAGATTTGGGTGATGGGTCCCACTTTTTTTAAAAAGGAAACTGTAGGAGAATGCTTTTTTTTTTGCCAAAAAACGGGGCTCAAACGGAATGTTAGTGAAATCGTGTTTTCCTTAATTAGAGGCTCCTTAAGTATGCGTGAGACTTGTCTCGATAACTTGAGTCATCTTCCTATATATATATATAGTTTGCTCTATCTATTTTAGCATTGGTAGACAGCGGTCCCAAACATTTCAAAAATATGTAAGTTTTATCCAAATTTTGTGATTTGTAGTAGCGTTGGTTCCAAACCTTTTAAATTGATGGGACGAAAAAACATGTAGATGATTTCCGTCCAAAAATGTGTTGTTTGATCAAAAGTCAGCATTTGATCATAATTTGACCAATTTTAGAAAATGTAAAATGATCTTCAACCATTTTATTAATTAAAAAAATGGTAATTTACATCGAAAGTTCCAAACCTTTAAAAATTGTGCAGTGAAGGACCCAAACCATTATAAATGTGCACCAAAAGGACCCTAATGATTTTCGTTAAAAGTTCTATCAATTGACAAAAATATTCATCTTTTTCAATACACACAACTAACCAGTCCCACCCATTGGTAGGTAGGAAGCCTTCGTCACCATCTTTGTTGGTTTTGAATTGAATTCATCTATCTTTATTTATTTCTTCCCAATTTTTAAAAGATTCTTTTTTGGAGGAAATGGAGTTTGATGAGATGGATAAAATGTGGTCGACCGAAGTGGAGGAAATGAGGTAGCGAGGCGACTTGCTCTGAGGTTGAGGTTGATCATAAATATTCATCTTCCCTATCCTGCAAACCTCAACCCCTAACTCATCCATGGAACAAACTTCATCTACCTTGACTGGTGAGCCTCAAAATAGCCACCGCCACCTGAACTGTAATCACAATAGCGTTAGCCACCGCCATCCAACTACAATATTTCTAACATTTTCTTGTTGGGTTTTTATTTTCTTCACAGACAAACAAGAGCTTAATACCATGAATAATGTACAGTGTGGATATTTTCTCTGTTAGTTCATTTGTATTGCCTATCATTCTAATTATAAATGAAGGTCACAGCTTTCGCTGATAGAATACATTACTTCCCTCCTAATTATCCGTTTCTCCGGCAGGGAAGCAAGAAATTTTTTTATTTATTTTTTAATATACCAGAACCAGTTATCATTGAAACCAAATCACCACGAACTGCAGTTGAAACAAAAATGAGGAAGCCAGTCTTCCCAGATATAAATACCAAATGCTAAAGAAACGCAAGCAGCAAACCTAAGATGTGTACAAGGGCATCATTTTTGGTAGAAATCACTATGAACAGAGAAAAGAAAAGAGAGACAAATAATATCAGTCGAATATGCATCACAATGTCACTCGCAGGAGTATTGAAGCAAAAACTGTTTTTAACTCAAAGCAGCAAATAATCTATGTTATATTTGTCGATACAGATGGTCTTGAACCATCTATAATAGATGATAGTGAGTTTTGTTAATATGAACCCCTGTAAAGAGAGCTTCCAAACAAAAAAGAAGAGATGCAGAAACAAAATAAACTCCTCAGGATAAAACTAGCCTAGCTGCATAGGTATATAACGAGATTACCAATTCTGAATAATTACAGTCAAGAAGGTAGTAGTTATTGTAATATATAGGAGAAGACTTCCACATAAATAAAGAAGAATAATTCTTCTTGTACATCAAGGGAGCCTCCAGCACACACTCCAATAGGGGGGAGCCATGTGTCCAAAACGGACACCATTATGGCTCCCTTGATGTACAACTAGCACCACCCAATAAAGAAAGGTATGTCACTAAATCTCTCTCATTTTTCACTGTATAGTACACAATACAAATATTAACCCACAAAATTTCCTAACACTAAATTCAGTTTGCATGTAAATTGAGAGTCGTCCGAAAAATTTGCTTGCTACATTTGTAAGCAATACAGTACAATCTTTGAAGCATAAAGAGGGGAATAAGTAAAGGAGATAGCCAGTTGGCTTCCACTATCTACTACTGTTGGTTGTTTTAGCCTTGTTTAAGTTGGCAATCTCTTCTATGAGTTTCCTCTCCTCGGTGCTTAGGCGCTTTGGAATCTCAACTTGCACTTTCACCAACTGGTCGCCCCTCATATTTCTTTTGTTCAAAAGGGGGACGCCTTTTTTTGCCATAACTAGCGTTGTATTAGGTTGGGTGCCCGGTGGAATCTTGAGGTCAACCATCCCATCAACCGTTGGCACCTTTAATGTTGTTCCTAAAATAGCATCTATATATGAAACCTTGCACGTGTAAAGTATGTTGGTGTCATCCCGTTTCAAAACAGGATCAGCAAGAACTTCTATTATCACGAATAGATCCCCGGGAGGGCCCCCTCTTCTTCCGGCATTTCCCTCGGATCTGACCCTCAAGCGACTTCCAGAGTCGACCCCAGCAGGAACTTTCAAGCTAATCCGCTTTGACTTCCTTACTCGGCCATCACCATTGCATGTGTTGCAAGGAGTAGAAATTTCTCCGGTCCCACCACAAGAAGAACATGTCATTACCTGTTGGAAAACTCCGAGTGGGGTCCTTGCCGACGAGACAACTTGGCCTTGACCACCACATGTGCCACATGTAGTTGCCTTTGTTCCTGGTTTCGCTCCAGTACCATCACAAGTGTTGCAGCTCTCAAGGCGAGTTATCTCAATCTCCTTTTCAACCCCAAATACAGCTTCTTTGAAATTCAAAACCAGCTTGTAGATCTGGTCTTCACCTTCTGTGGCCCGGTTACGAGAGCCTCTTCCTCCCATGCCCATACCACCCATACCGCCAAGGCCATCAAATAATGACTCAAATAGATCAAAGGGGTTGCTAAAATCCTGCCATGGAGAATCATATGATGTTAAAACATTTGTATGTAGGAAAAACTAGTACAAGGAGAGGATTCTTCTTTTTCTTTTTTCTTTTGGTTCACTCTTCTATTATATCAGACAGAAAGACTCACCCCCGTGCCAATGCCAGCACCTTTGAGCCCAGCTTCCCCATACCTATCATAAATGGAGCGTTTCTCGTCATCTGACAAAACCTGTAGTACAAGTCACATATATTTATTACCAAAGCTTAAACAACAGTGGCCACTGGCTTGCATGCTGAGTCAAGAACGGTCAACTAAATTAGTGTAGAGTAGGGGTAGGGTAGAGTGGGGTAAGGGATCAGATACTTCACCTCATAAGCATTACTAATCTCTTTAAACTTCTCTTCAGCTCCAGGTTCTCTGCAGTACAGGAGAAAAAAGAACACAAATGAGCAAACAGCTCCTCACTTGTATCATTTACATAAAGCTTTAAAAGAGAGAGAGGCCTTTTTAAGCATGTAACAGTGCTATATTGACTTCCATGTTGATGAAGGTTTTTGCACATATCTTGAAAAGTATGTCTTAATTATTACAAGGTGAACATTTTACCACAAATGAATGTCGTATTTTGTAACTTTGACTCAACTATTGTACTAAAACCCTATATTGTACTAGTACTAGCATAATGTAGGTAAAATTAAGGGGAAAAATGACGAGGGTCACAAAATCTAAGAAACTTTTGTTCAACTTCAGGGAAATGTAAGATTACAGACGATCATTTATTGCTTCCTTTCTCATATCCTTGTTCAGAGTAGGAAAAAAAAAAAACTTTTTTAGTTCTCTGTCAATAAGAATGTACTAATACAGTATTCGTTGACTCCCATGCTGACGAAAGTTTTTCTCACAGATTTTGAAAGAATAAATTCTATGGGCCAAATTATGTCTGGAATTTCTTCAGAAAAGCAATATCATGATTTATACCTTTCAACTGCTACTGCTAATAGAAAGCCCGAGGTAATACTAGCACAAGTAAATTAAAGAAAAGAACGATTTGAAGACGTCAAAATCTAGTGGACAAACCTTTCTTTCTTCAGAAGAAGGCAGAGTTGAGAGACAAGTTTCTCTTCTAAATTTAATTTCGCATGTTTATTTGTCTACCCTTACATTAATAGGAGGTTTATAAGATGCCTACTTTAAATAGAGTGAACACTGCATGCTGATCAAAGATTACAGAAAGAAATAAAGAATTAAGAATATCAACAAAATAATCAAAAGCTAAATTTTTAAGTTTGAAGTGGCACCGAGACATACTTGTTCACATCAGGATGGTAGTTTCTGGCAAGCTTTCGATATGCTGAAACAACAAACAATAAACAATTAAAACTTGACACAAAATGAAATCTAAATAACATATTGCCAACTACCGAAAAAAACACAAAAAGAAATAAATTTTTTTATTGATTCAGGAAGTCATTAAAATATGCAAATGAACTAATTAGAACATACATGTGTAATCCAAAGAGATACCTAACTTCTCATTATCAACATTAACAAATGCAGTGATAAAATCCATTAGCTAAAAAAGGAAAGCAATTGAGACACCCCACAGCTTAGACAAGATATCAATTTTTATCTAGTGAAGCAATAATACTAAAAGAAATCTATGATGGAAGTAAATCCTTACGACTCGATAATAATCACACAAGTAATCAAAGATAGTTCACTAATAAAAAAAATCCAAATTAAGTGCAAGGAAAAACTAATGCAGTGTTAGACTATGCCAACTATTCTCATGGGACTTCAACTCATGAACTTATGGTCCAGGTGCCTCGGACTTTCCGTTTGAGCTAGGCTTCACTGGCAGCTTAGACAACAAGATTTATTGCTTCTATGTCACAGCCATGATTGGTATTGATGCAGGTTCTGAAAATCGTCAATCAAGATCTTATGATAACCACGGACCATTTGGAACCAAAAAAACGGCGAAGATAGTGTAGAATAATATAGTAGTTCACAGAAAATAAATGTACATTAGCAGAGAAAAAAGAGTCAAGGTAGTACTCACCACTTTTGATTTCTGATTTGCTGGCATTTTTAGACACACCAAGCACGGTATAGTAATCCTGTGCATAGAAGGTCATCAGAAAATTTATGCAATGCTTATACTGCATAATTTACTAAAATGGGAGACAATGAAATTTCTTTACATAAAGAACAAGTTGAAACCAAAAAATAGTAAAAGACAATTCTCACTCTGTCAGCTCTAACCACCAAACGCATTCTTCGTTGTTGACATGAGTTATTGTATAACCCCGAACTGAAAAGTGCACTCAAGGATTCTTTAGAAAAAAATGTTGAACCAGGTGATGAGGACGACCTGATTCTGCTTGAGATACTGTACAGGAGAAAACAATAGTCATATAGAGAATAGAACCATGAAAAATACCACAATAATACAAGAAATATGTTTACACAAAATTTGTTATAATGAGAAAGTAAATCCAAAGACATCTTGTTTTGCACCAAATAAAAAAAATGAGAAGAAATGTAGTAGGTAATAACGGGGAAAAGGTAGAATATAGAATCCAAGTCAGTAAAAATGAGAGAGAATAAGAGCAGGTGAGCTGCACAAAGCCTGTGGCCAGAGAACGGAAGCAGAAACTATTTTAACTCGAGGGACAGGATTCTTACCCCATGTTAGAAACTATAAAATGAATTAATTGGGACAGATGTCTAAGATACGAAGTAAAAGAACCTATCCATAGGGTTACAAACAAATATTGTGTACTGATCACAGGGTCAGTAATTAAGGAAAACAGATTCAGAGAATTCTTTTAATATCTTTAACACCAAAATATCAAGAAAGTGTTGCACATTTTATTATGTTCTCTTTGCCCTCATAAGAAAAAGAAAGATGGGGTGGGCACCGGGTGTTTCAGTCCAGATTTTAAAGAACTGGGCCGGACCGTTTGGTAAACATGAATTTTTACTCATGGCAACGTGTGGTTCCATGTATAAAATGGTAGAAACAAACTGACAGGTTCCGGTTCGGTTTGCTCCGGTTCTACAATAGCAAAAAAAATTCAAATAGCACTGATTTTTTTACCTTCCACAGATTCCAACAAGCTGTAATACTTGTTGTACAATGAAATAAGAAAAAATAGTCATTTTTAACTATCCATTTCATTAAACAAATGCAATGAAATCTAGTGCATTGTAAACGAAAATTTTGGTAGCTATGATATGGGAAAAATTATAACGTTCACTAATAACTACATCCAATCTAATACACAAGAAAATCGATGCTATAAATGGTCGGTGTGTTCAGTAATTTTAATACCATCAACTAATCAAAAGCAACTTACTCCTTATTCTTTACCGTTTCGGTGTTTACCTTATTAACTTCTTATGTTTCCATATGATTGGTGCAATATATTTTTAAAAAATCAAGTAGATTAGGTATTTTGATTCTAGTTATTAGAACCGAGATTTGGACCCGAACTGCCCGGTTCTCGGTTTTAAGAACCAAAACTGACCAAAATTTAATTGTCGCCGAATCGAACAGGCCGATTTGTTCCAGTTCCGATTCAACTTGGGTGGTTCTGGTTAAAAATGGTCGCCCCTTCTAAGAACCAGTCATCACAGTTTCTCACAGATCTTCAGCCTTGTAACATGTAAACGGCTCTAGAAACAAAACACTAAATACAAAATGTTGCTCACTTAGTTAACATTCTTCTACATTTATAGAGCTAGTAAGCAATATCAATGGTGGAGGCAGTTGCCATTAATGAATTTTCATTAATTTACATCTCAAGTGGATATCTAACTAAAACCACTTGATTAAATATCGAAAAGAACTCTTGTGCTTAGTTACTCCATGAGTAACTGATTTTGATGTGTGCATATTATATAGTAAAGTCAAAAAAATGCATATAAATATACTTTTATCACGATGACCACAAATAATATAAAGGAAAAATTGCATGAGTCCTATGTTTTAACCAAAAGAAGAAACTTTTTTGGACATTGAAGTCCACTTTCAAGTAAAATATTTCCAAAGAAGGCCTAAGCACTTTGAAAGGCATTCTTCTATCATCTTTCGAAATATATCAAAGGCATTCCTGTATTTAATCATCTTAATCTATACAAACACAGAGGACTTTCATCCATACTAAATGGATGAAACACTCTCAATAGACTTTGAGTTAGTCTCTCTCAAAATCTCACATGCGTTAGAAAGAAAAACATCCAGTTAGTTAAGTACTACAAGTCCATGCTTATACACAACTGCACACTCTGAAAATAGATGGAACATGGAGCAGAAACAAGGGCAATGACAGGGAGCCTAAAGCAACCTTGATGTCAGGCACCATGCTATTATGTCAACCACCACAAGAAGGTAATGGACTCAAGGAGCAACATGGCATCCTTCTAAAATTTTGTTATTTTGATAGCAAGAGCCTAAATCAGTCCGTCCCTCTGCGAAAAGTAGTGGACTCGAGCAACATTGCCTCCTTTCAAAAAAAAAAATAATAATAATTTGATTACTAGAGCTCCAATCAGTCTCTGCCCCTCTGCAAAAATGGTGTTGGACTCAAGGAGCCTCCTTAAGAAATGCATCTATAGATGACAATCAAAGACATCATTCTCCCAAAGTGAGAGCTCAATATAGCACAAGAAACATGTAGCAACAGCTACAAGTTTACAACAAGCATTTCTGCCATCGTTTAGCAAAAGTTCAGTACATCTCATTCTAATCTTTGGTTACCTTGCATCCAGCAAATTTACCATTGAGTGCACTCTACTGTGGCACTGAGTTCTTGTCTACTTTGGCTAGCTTGCAATTATCGTGAAACCATAAATAATCAATCGCCCTATTACAATAAGAGGAAATCTGGCAATGATGGTAACATACATTTTCATAAATACACTGAAAGACCAATTATTATATATATATTTTGATAAAAATTGGTAGTTTAAACTATGTGTCATTCTATCAAAAAGTTTGTCCTTCCCATGACATCACAACCGGTTCCATCTCAACATCTTCAAGCAGAGGTGGAACAGAGAGCTACTACACCAATCTGAGCAAATCTTATTTCTCTTCTAGGCTTCTAAATACTTCCATGCAGAGTCCCATCAATAACAGGACTTCTCTGCCTCAGAATCCTTTATTTGATGAACTCCAAGGTCAACCTCATGAACAACATATTAGCAGCACTTGCTTTCAGTTTGAGTCGATGCCCTGAATTTCCCAAACTATGTCATTCCAAGATTTGTGCATCAGAGAATCTTGTAAACCTCCCAAGTTCAAACAAATATGGAAAACCTTGAATTGCATGATCTTAATTGGTTTTATACAGAACTTTTATTGAGTTTTTGACTCTGTTTCAAGCACATAATCCAAAAGCAAAAAATCAATTTCGTTGAGACAGCATTGCAAGTATGCATTTACAATTCACTTTAGCAATATCAACAATGATATTGTCCTGTGCTTTTCATTTTGGTCATGAACACAGAGCATGTGAAGGAAGTAATTTACAAATTTGAGGTTCAGAACTTTGATAGACAATTAATCATCACTATCGAGAAAACAAAAGAAATTTCCCTTTAATTCATCTCAAATGAAGTCCTACATTTTTTACGGGTGAGTGGACTTCACTTTTCAAGATATCTAACATACATATTGCAAAGTTAGAGAGCTCCTCGACCAGTGTAGAGCAGCATACAAATTTCCAAAACTACAATTGGTTTAAGCAAGCAAGGAAAAATTCCAAAGATAAAATCATAAAATGCTGCGGATTAAATATATAGATTTTATAAATTTAGAAAGGAAAAATAGTCCACCCATAAATTTACATTAGCAATTTTGAGAAGATAATTTCTGAAAGTTCTTACCAATGAGGCGATATTGAGAATTTATTTGTAATGGAGGATCTTAACATATACTGAGACTGAACTCCCCATGTACTTCCACAAGGTACGATTGCCATTTAATTGACTGCACAAACAACAAAAGACTTATTTGTTGAGACGCGTCTCAGTGCTGGTCAAAGCATAACAAATACTACACAAAATACCCAAATGCAGCAAAATAACTAATAAAGAAATAAAAACTTCTAAAAATTTACAAACAAATATAATATTATTATTACCACATGCCAATAAGATAGTATCTTGTGAAGACATTGAAAAGTAACAAAGTAAAATTATACAACCAAACCAAATAAATAAAATTGCACTGCTGAAGCTGTAAAAAATTAGTACGGCAAATACGTCATAAAAAAACGCTAGAGTTGTGAAAAATACAAAAATTTATCAGACGCATAAAATTCCAGCAATATACACAGAACATACAAATTATCTTTAAACCGAATTAATTCCAAGATTAGTTTCATCTGGCCAAAACTAGACCTTTTTTATTCACAAGAGTCAGTCTAGCTGCCCATATGTAAATCTGTCTTCAGCTATTCCGTAAAAAATCCAAATTTGCAGCATACTCAACTTCCCCCAAACCAAATCAATTTCAGCACTAATCAAAATCAATATAACATTCTTCTGGCGAAAAGGGTCAATGTTTAATCACTGCATATCTTGAAATTACAATTGAAATTAAACATAAATCACTTAAAAACCCGTAAAATGCGACTTTCATTATAATAACCAAAAACATGCCCTTAAAGTTCAAGCCTACAACAACAAACGAAGCCATACTCAAAATGGAAAATGGATACCTGAAGGTTTTGCCGAATTGAGCTTATGGTAGTGAAGCGAAGAGAGGCGGAAGGGAGCACTGTGCTTTTGGAGGTGTGGGGAGACGAGGCTCCAAAAGAGAGAGAGAGAGAGAGAGCTTTCCAGAACTCTACATATACGACCCGATAAAATGGATCGTTTGTCCGTTCAGATATGCGGATTCCATCTGTCTAATCAAAATTTTACTTGTAATGCACTCAATTTATTTTCATTTTCCTTTCTTAGTCCAAGATTTTGCTAAAAATCAAATTTTTAATAAATTTTGATAAAATATAAAAATTATAAATTATATTAAATATATGATTAAAATTCATCGTTGAATTTAATTTAAATTTTTATCAATTTTTTTTTACTAAGTCAAACATGGACTGAATATTGTATGTACTATTTAAATGTTGTATAAAATAATTTTGAGTCATGCTATGTGTACATATAGGAGTTGACATAATGTGAGTGGGGTGGGGGCCATGCTAATAATTTTGAGTCATGCTATGTGTACATATAGGGGTTGACATAATGTGAGTCGGGTGGGGGCCATGCTACAGTAGCATGGCCCCCACCCCACTCACATTATGTCAACCCCTATATGTACACACTTACGTACTGTGTACACATAGAATAATCCAATAATTTTTGAACATAACGTCCCATGAAAACGTGAGAAATTCTGAATTTAAAAGTTATGGTCCAAATTATTACAAACACCGACAATTGGGGACTAATATTGCAATTTGTCCTATTTTATAACTTTATAGATTAATTGTAAGTACATTGCCACATTAAAATTTTCATTTTCATTTTTCTATTCATTTTCAACCATACATTCTTCAATAAAATAATATTTTTCATCACATCAATAACTTTGCCTTCTTTTTCAACTGCACATCCTCTATCAATTTACTATTCCAAAACACATTCTTCTAAAATAATGTGGCTCAAACTCAGCCTAAAAATTTCTTCGAAAGTTGCAACAAATGTTAGATAGCAAGTAAAATATTGCACTGCATATATTGCAATTATGTACACACTTTGAAACTAATAGATAGATAAATAATGGTTAAAATACATTAGAATATGACTGATCTCTTGTCCATAGTGAACAGAAAATGCCACCTCACTGGTGGGATCTAAATATCGATCCACCTCATAGTGGACAAGATATCTCATGCCTGTATGTTAACAGAAATACAAAAGTATAGCAAGGATGGACCTAACTATTTCCATTCTTTTTTATCGAAAAGAATTGAATTGGGAAAGTGTCGAGGAGGGTATGCGGACTGTGCAGTACTTTGCATTTTTTCTGCTGAGGTGCAGAAAAATGCAAAAATGCAGGTATGAAGAGAATGCAATGGACCTAAAGAAAAGGCACTACAATAGCACACAGCATACAAGAAATTACAGGAAGTGGCCAAAATCAATCGTATTGTAAGGAAAATTCATTGTGGACAATTATATACACACAGAATACTCAAAAAGGCCGAATGGATTTTGTGCAAAATTCCTAATACCGAGCCCATCCCAGCAGAGGTTTTATGTCCACTTCGATTTATACATTTTTTCTTCCAAAGAATTTATGATATGGAATTAGGATGCTTGTTGATTTAGTCTCAATGTTCCAACGTATCGGTATAACATGATCAAATATTTCTATCGGCAGGAAGATAAAAGCCGGAGAGAAGCTTCATCTAATCAACTTTCAAAGTCTCTTTTCAGCCATATTTGCAACCTTATTCTGGAGTTCGAGTACAAGTGCATGCTTGAAGTCTACAAGTTACCCCAAAGTGTATGAGAGCTAAGGAAAGAAAATCTAGCAGGAAAGGACGGAAAGGGAGGGGAGAAAAGGAATGATCCCACAGATTGTATTAGATTTATAGGGAATAAGGCACAGTTTGTTACATTACCACATTCAAATGCCTCATCTAAAAGTTTGATTTTAAGAGAATGGACAAATTTATTTAGTAAATTATGTCATCAACACGCCCCCTCACTTGTTGGCTTAATACAACTTTTGTCAAACACAAATACATGTCTACAATTTTTAACAATGGGACAGTGAAAGTTAAGTATAAACATTTGTGTGCTCTTTTATATGTCACTCCTCGGTCAACAAAAATAGATTCTGTTCACGAAAATATGTTTTGGATTAAAATTACTGTAAGTGCACGGTTCGTTGACAAGTACTAAAGTGGAAATCTTAGAATTTCGAATATCGTCCCACGATGATTGATTTAACTTAATTTCTATTACCAAGACATTAATTGAATCTATAAAACTCAAGATGATTTTCTAGATTTTTAGATTAAACTATTACTATTATGCAATTTAAATTAAGATTACGAACTCAATGCAAAAATAACATTTGAATGCAAACAAGTTGAAGAAATTAAT
>CAIGRS010156443.1:0-15241 GCA_903798395.1 Fraxinus floribunda | reverse complement strand
TTATCGACGTGCAATTTCGCTTTAGGACCTCGTGCTGTCACGAGACTCGATCTGTTGATAAGTTTTTCTGCACTTTACTATTATTTTATCCAACAACGTAAACACAAGATATCCCACCATCAAAATCAAGATATGAAAACATAGAAAAGATGAAAAAAACAAATACCTGAGCAAAAATCAAAGGAGGGAAAAAGAAAACGAAGAAGAGAAACACAAGGAAAAGGTAAAGAGAAAAACTCCTGTGAAATGTGTTTCATTTTAAGAACAACATTTGGATGGAATTAACGAAAGAATTTCAATTCAGAGCTCGGAGAAGACAACCCTGGAGGAAGATTTGTCGGAACTTCAGAAGATTGACAATGAATGAGCGATAGGCAAAGTTTCTTCAGTGGTTGGGAGAGGAGAGAGTTTGAGAAAGAGCAAGATATGGGTTTCTTTCGTGGTTGTGAGAAGATAGTGTGTTTCATTTGGCTAGCCCAAAACGTTGACGAGTACAGGGAGGAAGGAAAAAGAAAAGGTGGGCACAATCCATAGAAACAGCTCGGCTAACACGGCTCAACCAACTCAGCCAGATTTCGGTGGTCAAACGGATGAATAGTGAAAACATAAGTCACTCTTTTATTAATGTAGGATTAATAAAGTTCAGATCAGTGGATCAAGTATCTAATAATGACAAAGATATTGCAACAACTTTACCTATATAAACTTCAAGGTGGTGTCGCTTCAATAGAGAATTGGAGTTTTTCTCTTAAAAGTTTATCAATAAGAGAAGTGTAAGGCCATAAAAGTGCTAAACGAGATTGTGTGGAATTTAGAACACTTGATGTTGTGTGTGTGATTTTATCAGTATCATCATAAGGAATAATGCTTCAAAACTTTCATGCTACCTAGGATTTCGATGATCACTTTGTGAGATTTATACTAAAGTTGGATTTAAATTGAAAGATATCTATACTTTATGCGTAAGTGTCGTTAAACTTGAGTTTGCACTCATTTTGTATTTGACCAAGTGAGGGATTGCTATATATTGTTCAAATTAAAAATGAAGAATGATTTTGGAAGTGGTCAAGCATGAAGAAAAACAAACGAAAACAAAACAAGAACAAAAAAATGGTGAAGGCTGAAAAATGGCCGGGCGGCCTCCGAGCCTTGTGTTGCAATTACAATGTTCATTTTGTTGAACTGGCCCTAGCTGCCCAGCACAAAAATTTGTCCGTTTGAATTTTGAATTTTGAATTTTTGTGTCGTTTTGAAAGGCTTTACACCCTCTTGGATTGGTTTTTACACGTTTTCGTATATGGTGATTATAATTCTATATTATATGAGTCATTTTCATAATTGAAAACATATCACAAATATCAAATTGAATCTCTTACATCCAAAATCTAAGATCAAACCGAGTTTTTATGATTTTTTCTTTAGTTCTTTTTTCCAAGTTTTGTTTGCTTGATTCAAAATTGGATTAAAGTTTGTTTACTCCTATAAATTATTTGCCATAAAAGCTTTCAAATACTTGTCCCAGTGACAGCAAATATCGTTTGAAAACGGCGATTCATAATCGTATTGAAACCTTCCATTTTGACGATTTCTTGTTACTGGTTTTATTTTCGTTCTTCATCAATTTTATTCAACAATCTACTATATATTAAATATCACATGAATGAGAATCATTTTTTGGACGATTATAATCCTACCATAATTCAATTATTTCAATAATACATTACTTTTCGTTTTTAATATGTATTTAATTTATCTAACCATTCATTTACCATCAATGTACATGTACATTTGATATATTCATTTCACTTATGTATTTTCATTAATGTATGAATTTTCTATTATTAGTTCTCAATTAATTAATATTCCTTTTCATTTATGCATTTTAGTTGATTCTAATTAGAATTTCACATTCAAGAATGTATTTCATCATTCACGTCTATGTATGATAATTAACGTCTAATTTTATTTAATTGAAATTAAATATCACATTAAGTGAGAATCATTTTTGGACGATTTTAACCCTAATATAATTCACTTATTTCAATAATAGTTTACTTTTTGTTCTTTAATATGTATTTAATGTATTTAACCATTTAATTACCATTAATGTACGTGTAAATTTGACGGATTCGCTTTACATGTGTGCTTTTATTAATATATGAATTTTCTATTATTAATTATCAATTAATTAACATTCACATTCATTTAATTAATATTCATCTTTATTAATTCTAATTATAAGTTAATTAGAATTTCACATTTAAAAACGTATTTCACGTCCATACATGCTAATTAATATTTAGTTTTACCTAACTGAATATTAAATAGCATTCTTTTACAACACTTATAAAACATTATGTAATAAGTTCAATATTGACTAATTTTTAAAAAAAAGTCTTTAAAAGTGTTGACATTACTCCAAAGACTTTCAAGAAGTCTTGATTCAAAACTTAGGACCTTTATGAATTTTCAAAAAGTCTATAAAAATCTACACGCCCTAAAATTTTACGAAATTTTGAAAAAAAATTATATTGAATACATAAAGTTTTTGTTGGTGTGTTTTATGTGGACAAAAGAGAGGGTCAAGGAGATTTTTTAGCCAAACACTGATTTATCATCATTTATTGTAGGATAATTGATGCACAACCCTCCTGACCTTTACATCTATTGTGAAATATCTAGTAAAAGGTTGAACCCCAACCTTGAGGGCTCCCGTCCGTCCCATCCCACTCCACTCCACCCCACCCCACCTCGCCTCGCCTTATCCCGTCCCGTCCCTAGAGCATCGTGAATGAGGTAAATTGCTGGATGTGCATCAGTAAGTTAGAGTACAAAAGTTGTCATACTGGTGCCCACAAAAAGTCCAATTCCAAGCCTTGTTAGATGTGGGAATCGAACTCTCACACTGCGACTGTCATTTTAGCTGAGATTACCTCATTCATGTCCTTTGCATCACTGAACTATGCTCGAGGACGTGAAATGCCCGGTATCCTTTTATTTTGGTGGAGGTCCAAACCTTGTGAAGTATCCTTTATTATTCAAGTTCGTTAGTTCACGCGCCATATGCACTAAGGCCATCTCTAACGCTTCATCAAAATTTGAGATAAGTTTTGCACCATTTTACACCAAATTAAAAATGATCTCCAATCAATTATTCTAAAACATACATCAAATGAACAGTATTTAGTTATTTTCTTCATTTTTTCGATTCTTAACACTATTTATTTGAAAAATAATTTCTTTATTTATTTTACAACTACACAAATTACTAAATAAATAATTACGTTAAATTAACGAAAATATTGAATTATTGTTGATTACTAAATTATTCACTTATTTTATGTATTACGTTAAATTGATGAAAATAATTGATTATATTATTATAATTTACGTTAAATTAATGAAAATAATTACTAAAATTTTATTCCTTAATTATTATTGGTTGTATTATTAAAATTTATAATAAATGCACATAATAATTATAATAATAATATTATTATTATTAACAAAAAATACTTTGCACCATTTTGTGCAAAATAGAGCACACTACGGTGCTATATTGGAGGCAAAATGTTGTTTTGGGATCTCCATTGGAGATGCCTTGAAGAAGGCTAAAATTAAAAAGGGAAAATCGCAGTTGTGATCCCAAATCCGTCAATTTGTTATCAATAACTTTTTATTTGTATCACCCATAGTTTCGTTATAGCAAAAGGACAAATGGACGAACTTCGTCCATTCTATCGTTAATTGACCAATAAAATTGGTTTTAACCAATTTACATTTTCTCCAATTTCACCAAACCCCCAACCCCAACCCAGAAAATCCCCTCACTTTAAAAACAAATCATTAAAAATAAGTAAGCTAAAGATCCACTAGCATACTGCAAGCAATACATTATTTTCTAACAGTCAATACTAGATTTCACGGGAACACAATATTTATATGACTTATGTATAGCCTTCTTCAACATCACGCCTAATAAAAAAGTTTTTTTATTTTTTATGTTATTCAGAAAAACACAAAAATGGTTGTCAATAATTCAAAATGTTGCACATTTCATGTAAAAAACTCCACAAAATCTAATCAAGTTTTGAGAGAAAATCACATTTCTGCATTCGAATTGAAACTCAAAAACTAAAAGGGGGAAAATCTGGGATTGGGGTTGGGTCGGGGTGAGGTGAGGGTGGGATGTGCAAATTTTTTCTTATTGAATAATTTTAATTATTTTATTTGAGAAAATGTAAAATTATCATTTAACCCATTTAAAATTGGTCAAAAATAAAATGTCTGGTCACTTCACGCTGGAATGGACGAAATCCATCCATTTGTCATACTGCTTTAACAAAATTAAATGTTTGGAACTATGAGAGACACAAATAAAAAGTTTGAGTATAATGTGCAACAACTAAAATAGTTTGGGATCACAACTGTAATTTTTTCATTTTCATTTAAATAAAAAAAAAAATTGACCCTCTTTACTATATTTAACACCTAAACTAACGAAAATGAATGATGGAAGATATTTCACAAAGTTTGGGTCATATATGAAATTTTCAACCAATGTAAAAATATAAAGGAGTATTCAACGATAGAGATATTTTCAAACTTATTTGTTTACAATTTTTACTTTGTTGACATTTGTAGCTGTTGGGTTGTTTTACTTTTGACGTGTTATTATGTTCCTTTGCTAATCAAGTAATAGCAACTCAGTTTGTGACCAAAAACTAAATTATTATTTGGTCTTGTTTGATGCACATTAAAATAGAAAGAATGTATTTTTTTGGTAATGTGATGATGAATATGTGGTTGAAAATGAAATAAAAGTTAATGATGTGATGAAAAATATTATTTTAATGAAAAATGTGCAGTTGAAAATGCTTAGAAGAATGAAAATGAAAATTATAATGTGACTCAACATGATTTATTTACTATTACACCTCATCCAACAAGATTCCAATAATCGATCTCATAGACCACCTAATAAGTGAACTCATACTTGCACTCTCCATCACTATCATACTTGACCTATCCGAGATCCATGATAGTCGAAGTGAGGCACCCTATCGAAACGCCATGTAGAGATCAAATTCCTCATGGTCGAAACGAGGTGATACAACCTTCTACGGCACTAATTCGAAGTAAAGAAGCTTCAAGCACATGAGGGCATCATATTCCTTTACCTCCCTTAGATCATCTGTACAAGATCTTTCGTGATTGATTGATGTGACATTTTTTCATCAAGCGTCCTATTAGTCAACTTGTCAGTCTACTTCTCAGATGTTAGACCTGGGTCATATGTGACTACTTTTCAGAATCATTAAATGCCCATGAACTTAGGACTGGTGAAATGACACTATTGATAAGGCGTCTCGATCGTTAAATAAAGCCACGTATTTCTTCATTCAATGGTAATCATTTCGCTTCTTTCACTATAAAAGATAGACTAGGTGCTATTTGAAGGTATTGTAATTTTACACTCTCCATAATAATATTGCTCTATTAATGTCATGCGTTTTATACAACGTAAATTATATCGCAAGTGTACGGTGTCAAATTTTGTAATATATGAATGACGTTAGATTGTCGAACACACATGGATTGTAATTCAATTTTATACTAAGTACTATAAGTGTGTAGCCTCTATTTTATCTAGATGAATGAATTTTTGAATCAATGTTTTATCTAAACTAGGGATAATTGTGACGAATTTAATGAATATAAATGCAAGTAACACGAATAAATCAATATAGGCGAGCCTATGATATGATTTAAAAAAAAACCCAATTATCTCTAATCAATTTTCATGTTTATAAACAAGAACCATAATATAATTCTACCACCTCTCTCGAGTGTCGGGTAAAAATTGATCATAGAAATTAATTCTAATATCTCTATTTTGAATTAAAATCAAGATTTATCAAGATCGTGGTTCTTAGATGGAAAAATTCATAGATTCTACACTTTATCTCGAAATCCATAAAATATAGGTTGTGTTATTGTTGTAATCTCTCCTAAATTTCAATCTCTCAAGTGTAGACATTGACTAGCAACTAATTATTCAATTATTGACCAATTAATTGAAAGTATTAAATCAATAACATAAATAAACGGAAAGGAAAACTTCAAAAAAAATAACTAAAATAAAATAAAATCATATCCTCAAGTTTTGGTTGATCAAACCCTAGAAAAATTATTTAGTTCATGATATGATATATGAAATATATACAATTCATAAAGAATAACGTGAAGAGAAGAAAGACAAAACTATTTTTGGATGGTTAAATCAATCTTCTTCGCCAGTTGCCTTTGCTTTCTTCTTGATTTCTTGAATCTTGCCCCCTCAAATCTTGCTCTTGACTTGATGAATTGTCATTGAAAAGTGATTTTTTAGGGTTGTATTTATATCATCATGAAGAATTGGAAGAGTTAGGATTTGATTGAGATTTAAAAAAAGACCAAAATATTCAAAACCCCTTTTCTCTTCGATGGTGCCCCGGTGCCACAAGCATGGAGCTGCGGCACACTTGTGGCACCGCAATAATGTTGATATTCACTACTAAAGTGGCTCTGCGGCGCCAACTTTCTAGTAAAAAATTCAGCATTTCACATCTTTCAGTATTTTTTTCATAATCTTTTCTCCCAACATCCTATTGAAGTAATTCAAAATGTAGTGGAAAGATAACTCGATGAATTGTCGTTGAAAATTGATTTTTAGGGTTGATTTATATCATCATGAACTATTGGAAGTGTTAGGGTTGGATTGAGATTTAAAAAGAGACCAAAATATTCAAAACCGTTTTTCTCGTCTGAAGCACCCCAGCGCCACAATAATGTTGATATTCGCCACTAAAGTGGCTCTGCGGCGCCAACTTTTAGGTAAAAAATTCAGCATTTTGCATCTTTCAGTATTTTTATCATAATATTTTCTCCCAACATTCTATTGAAGTGATTCAAAGTGTATTAGAAAGATAACTCGATGAATTGTCGTTGAAAATTGATTTTTAGGGTTATATTTATATCATCATGAAGCATTGAAAGAGTTAGGATATGATTGAGATTTAAAAACAGACCAAAATATTCAAAACCCTTTTTCTCGTCCCACGGTGCCTCGGCGCCACAAGCGTGGCGTTGTGGCATGGCAATAATGTTGATATTCGCCACAAAAGTGGCTCCGCGACGCCAACTTTCAGGTAAAAAAATTCAACATTCCGCATCTCTCATTATTTTTATCATAATTTTATGAGTCTCGATCTCCAACTAAAGATTTAGAACATATTTGTGCGGTTGGGAATTGATTATTGAAATATTTTGATTATATTTCACTCCTCTTTGACTTCTAATTGCATCCGGATGACTCATAGTAATCTTTAATTATCGCTTTGTGGTCTAAATCAACTACCAAAAAGTTTCAATTGAATCCTCAAACTTTGGATTTCACCATATTTCGTCATTATTCACTTCTTTCTTTCAATTTAGCCCCTTATATAATCAAGTTTCAAATTCTTATTGATTCATGCCAACATCACTATTTCCTCCAAGTTCTACACAATTCACACCAATTCACCTAATCTATAAAACAACATTAAAACACAAATCAAAACGTTCAAAAACGCATAGAGTTAAACGATATCAAGTTTAAGTTGCATTAGTATGATAAGTGAAAACACTCATCACTCACCATTCTCTCCATATGCAACCCAGTGCTCGTGCACTATCATGACTTTCATCTTCTGTCCATCCTACACTTAAATGTACTTATGCAAGTTGACTGACTTGATCACTGAGTGCTCATGATCGCTTCTCACACCTTCATATATGGCCACGTGTTTTCTAACTGTTTGTCCAAGTGTGCATGAGCTATATGAGTGGACGTGAGTGGAGTCGAAATTTGTCGATTATGTCGTCGATCCAAAATTCGATATCAACATTTACCATCTAAAATGTCTATACGAACTCAATTCACCATTCAAAATAAAAATATAATAAAATTGTCAAAATTGAGCATTAGTGATGATGAAAGTTTCTTTTTGGACAGACAATATTCATTTCCTTCTTCAACTAAAGTTCAATAAATTACAATAAAATGAACATAGTAGATAATAGATGCGAATACATTTCGATGATTGTGACTTGATTTGCATAGACTTGAAAAAAAAAAATCGTATTATAATTTCAATAAAACATGTCGTAACTAGAGGTCTAAAATAATAATAATTGTCAATGATTCGGTTTTTCCAATCACGACGTGATTACAACTAAAACAAAGGGAATGACCCATACCCTTAATAAAACGAGTTTATTTGTCTTGTCTTCCAATATTTATGTGTGATCTTATTTATTATTTCATACAGAAGATATAAGATGGTTTCCAAGTTAAAAAAAAAAAAATAAGCAAATTGAATTTTGACTCCTCCCTTATAGTTGCATAATTGGTCCATAAGGACAAAATGCCCATTCCAAAGTAATTTTATAAAAGTGTTTTTTCTATTTAGAAAAACTTTTAGACGACAATAACAAATTATTATCCATTCATTCCCCTAATTTGACGCAAAGTTAAATAGTGTTCCGTTCACTTCAACAAAACAACCAATTACTCCCGCCTTTTGTTTCAATAAGATTACTTTTCTTAGCCCATGTTTGGTGGAAATTAAATTCAAGATTTTAATCCAGGTTAAAGTCAATAATTAATTTTAACCTTACATTTTATGGGATCCACAATTTTTCAATCGCACGTTTCATCAACTTCTATCAAAATCTACTAAAAACTAATTTTTAATCTCCACCAAACAAGGGCTATATTCTTTTTTCTCCACCTGCTTAACTTCTGCAAAGTATTCTGCTTGGCCAAAACAGATTTTGTTGATAGTTCAACGGTCGTTGTTTTGCAAGGACCAGCTTAATCCTCTTCCTTACGAAGGTTGGTGAGGACTTCGTGTAGTCACTTCCAAAGTCGAGATTTGTGGTTTCAGCCTTATCGAGTTATCATCATTGGAGAATCGGGTGGACTCGAGGAGTGATCGAGAGGCAAGACGACAAGTATTACAGTGAGGTTTTTGAACATTTTGAGTTTTTAGTCTAGTTTTATCTTGTATCAGAACATATACTAAGACTGTTTAGAAGAATTTTCCTGGGAATTATGGTCAATAATATGGGTTGTATAAGTAATGATTTCAAATCCATAGGTTAATAACTTTTTTAGTAAGCAGAGTTTTGGTTTTTATAGGATGATAGTGGAAAAGTTGCGAGATTAAGTCACTCTCACAGCCACTCTACACGATTGCACATGAGATTTTCACCTCATATGACTCCTCGTTCCTACCAGGCTCAACCAGTAGATAACAGAGCCAATACCTAAAATCTTGTTCAAAATAAGAATCTGTACATCAAGCATTCTCTTTAAAAAATAGTATTGAACGTAATCTACTCACTTAGGACCCCCTTCATAATAATCTTCTTAAAGCTGAAGGGCCAAATTAGTGCCTGAATTATCCACTGATGGACAAGATTGATTGTTAAGGAAACACGTAGTTTTTGATGATTCCCCCTGTAGCATGCAATTTACTGACCTGTTAAAGCCTCGTTTTTCTAATGAAGTTGAAGGTTTCTTCATATCCGAACCCATGCTGAATCTGGATTTTGAGGATTCGTCCTGCCCCCAAGTCTTCATCTGATTTAACTGTGCTTTCAAGAAAGGAAGATCAAAACAGAACTGCGAGACTGATGGCACAGGCTTTAATTCCAAAGGTTGCTTTGTCTGTATAGGGCTACAGGCACTGTCATTTTGCGCAATTGCAGCCGTAGCTAGACAACGTGAACCTGGAGTATGAGTGGCGTCATTGATCTGGCTCGGGTTTTCGCTAGTTTGCGGGGTCCATGTTGATGGTACTGAGCTTTTCTTGTTTCTCGACTTCAGTTCCTGAACAACAGAATGAGAATTCTCTAAAGCTAATATAACCGGGAGTACACTATCATCTGGCTTGCCTGCATCAACAGTTATCATTGTGGATTTGGTGCATGTGAGGTTGCTCCGGTGGATTGAAGTATTCAAGTCTCCGGCAAATGAATTGAACGAACAGGAACCCTTCTGATTTCCAGCACTCCTCCTAGTTTGATAGACTTTGTCTAGTTTGGAAATGCAACGAACATTCAGTCCCCTTTCTGATGCTGATTTAGCACCGATGTTGGTTTTCTCTTCCACTCGGGTACTGTTACTTTCCCTTTGGTTTCTACCGTTTGCCTCTTGTCCATCTTCAGCACCAGTTAAATCAATTATGTTATCTCTTTTTTGAAATGGTCGAGATCCAGGAATAAATCCGGGGAATTTCTCAGATTCAGTGGTGCTTATAGCTTCAAAACTACCGGATTTGCTTTGGAGAGTGGCACTTGCTGACGGAACCTGATGTCTCTGATACTGACTCCAACCATTTGTATTTGGTGTATGGTCAGTCGGAATCTTTTCATGTCGTCCTTGGAGCTTCCGTTTTGCGACCATCTTAGCTATCAATCCCAAATCTTGAACGAATGACATTAAGCTATCACTGTAACTAACATCTCCTTGATTCATCTACAAATAAAAGAATGATTTACACCCCGCATAGAGTTAGCAATTTTGTAAGGTGGACTGCATAGCATTGTACAATAATAAGGAAGAAAAAGAAGCGAAAAAAGGGACAGATAAAGGAGAAGGAAAAAGAAACGGAACTTGACGAAGAAGATTTCAGAACATAAATAGGCTGAGAAAAAAGAAAAGAAACATTGACATTCATTATCAGCATATTATTTTAGGGATTATGCTACACTTACATACCCAGACATCCTCCCAATAGGGGAGGGCCACTTGTCAATGGTGTAAAACTTTATGTAGAATTTTATGTACATTAAGTTTAATCCTTATTTTAGAGGGGCAAGGAAATTTGAATATAAATTCCAAATAAGTGAATTTGAAAAAGAAACCAATCAGACACTTACATGAAGAAGTCAAATAAAAAAAGGGAACTTACAAGTATCAGTGATTTTGAACCAACAGTCTCATTCTCATTATGTAAAGATGACCTCCATTGATGATATGTGGAACGGCGATCTATATCAAGAAAACTGAACTTTCCACCATCTCTACTACCTGTTATATAAAGACACGTGTTAGTATAAAACAGCAATTTCTTGTTCTCCACTATGAAAATTGTCGAGTTTCAATTAAGATGCTACTAGATTTGTTTATCCAAAGAGTGAGAGGTTTGTGAGATTGTATGCTTGTTGATCCATATGACATTCAGTGTGGGAAGAAAAGTGTTGGGAGTTTAACAATTTTTGCGGCGAGTCTAGAAAGAGCGACCACCAACATGCACTCCCTTGTGGGGATCGAAGTTTTACATTTAGTCTGGACAGAGAAGCCTATTAAGAATCCTACCCTCTCATGATTTGAAAATCTTACACAAACTGGTTGCATAGCTCATTACTAATGTACTTCAAATCTGAATTGAAAAAGTTAAAAAGAAGAAATAATAGAAAGAGTCCACTCTGATACTCATCTTCAACACTTTCAAAACGAATTCACCGCCCAGTCCTGTATACTTTCTTATGTACTGGTACTAAAGTAGTCAAACTTAGAGAGCTTGAATGTTACCAGTAAAAGAATCATAATATCTAGATTCATTATGAGAAGTCACTCCAGTACATCCAGGATTTCCTTTGGTGGTTCTCGTCAAATGTGATGGTCGTGATGGAGAACACAGCCTTTTCTTTGAAGAAGCATCACTTCGTACATTACTGACTTTGACATTCAAATGTCTTGAATCCTTGGCTACACTAAGGGCTTTTCTCATAGATCTTCTTCTTGTCCCCGAAAATTCAGATACGAAGTTTTCAGGGTTAGTTCTAAGAACATGAAAAACCTTCTTTGCTAATTCATGGATTGCCCGAGCCTGTATATCATCAGAGCTTTGTAATAAATTAGTAATGGATATGATGACCTTAAAAGCAACTCAAAGTGGAATTGTAACTAAAAACAAGAATTTGAATAAAATACCTGTCTAAAATAAATGGTAGCTGTGGAATTGAAATGCATTGCATTTTCAGATATCAAAAATACATCATGCTGTATCGTTATCAGAAAAAAAAAAAAAAAAGGATAAGGAGAAGAAT
The DNA here is from genome assembly GCA_903798395.1 of Fraxinus floribunda. NCBI lineage: Eukaryota > Viridiplantae > Streptophyta > Magnoliopsida > Lamiales > Oleaceae > Fraxinus > Fraxinus floribunda. The sequence continues at coordinate 3,100 of CAIGRS010156443.1, read as the reverse complement.
CGTACCAAACCATTGCACAAAATAATCATAAAACTCAGAAAAGTTACTAGAAAGAATCCATGGAGGTTAAGGACAAACTCACTTTTAGCAAGTACAGAAACAAGGAGAAAGCAACAAACCTCAAATTGTTCAAGGTTCTGATACATTCCTTCATGAAGTTTAGCCCTTGTAGTGGCAAAGTCCATAGGCTCTTTAATGATTTCATAATAATCCTCAACCTTCAGAAACATGTAATTTCTTAAATGAAGTAGCAGAAGAAATAAAACATTCATGAACAGATAGGTGAAGTCAACACTAAAACAGACCTCATCTGGATCAACTGGTTCAGCAAATATTTCATAAGTATCTCTCCTGAACTCCAAATAGAAAAGAAGTTTATAATCAAATATTTAATCGTGGAAATATTTGTCAACATTTTTTAAGCAATAACATACCTCAGTCAGTATGCTGCAATAATGTGTACTTCAAACATATGAATGTACTGACCTTTGAAGTATGTCGAGAATGAGCTCAAGCATACGCTTTTCTGGCAATTTACCTAATATTATGAGGAATCAGTCATATTACAAGTGGAAATAATTATTAAAGCAGAATTACGATTTAGGAGTTTGAAAGAACCATTTGGGATCGGGATTGCACGATCATCATCACATTCATGATTTCCGTTATTCTTTTCCAATTCAACACCACTCGTCCATCTTACTGATAATATGAAGAAACAAATATTATGTCATTCAAGTTTTTCCATAACATAAGAGGAACTGAGTTTGCACAATATCTCCGATAGATGCAAGTGACTTACCGAAATCATTTGAATGATCTTCGCCTTGCGGATTATCCCTACCCTGCAGGTGACACCGGAAAAGCAAACATAATCACTAATCAGATAGAGTAGAAGCTAAAAGAAAAAAATAAAAAAAATCATCTTTTAGAAAAGATCGATCTAAACTCCTAAGACTCGGTAAAGATATTGGCACGTAGTTAAAGTTACAAGTATTGTTGATTCTTAAGACTTCATAACCTCAAAAATTTCTGTGAATTCCTAGTAGCACATTCAATTATTTAGCTAATGTCCTAAATAAGAGGTCAGCACACCTTCCAATAAAATAAAGGTCCTTGATCAATATGTGTGGAGGTAATAAAAATGACTGAAATTTTATGCATACGAAATGATTAGTGCTACCAGGAACTCTATAAAATAAGATACAACTAGATAAAACCCGAGAACGTTGCAACTACCACTGAACAGAGAGAATTTCCAAATGAATATGTGAACAATCATCAAGTTATTTAGATTTGAACTGAGTAGCATTCTTTTAATTATACCTAATCTTTTAACATTTGAGATTGCTATGCTCATCCATTGCTTTCACAATCCACATTTTGCTAGAATATCTGAATCATATTTCTCCTCCTTGATCGAATGTAAAGTTAAATTGGAAAAATAGGAAGCTAGTTGAGAGGACTACCTTCCACACTTGTTTGTGTATTTTCGAAACCGATTTAAATGCAGCTTCGCCAAATTTTCTCTTGACCCTTGTCCTAGTTCTGGAAGTCCCCCCTTGATCTTCCCCCACAGCTTCCTGCTCTGACTGTTTATCTGAACTTAAGGGCTTCGGCTGAATTTCCTTCCACGCATCTGCGGCTGAGATTCGCGGGCTTCTCCTTCTAAGCCCATCTCTCCAATTCGTTTTGTTAGTTGTCCTACTGCAAAAACATTCACATCCATCAAATTACTCAAAAAGTAACAAATATACAAAACATTACAATCTGATGAAGAAACGAAGCGATGACTCTTACCTGGACATTGATACAAACAGTTGTGATATACAAGAATTGGGTAATTGATCTCAATATTAAACCTTTCAAAACGAGTAGTCATGGCCACCAAATCAAGAGATTGTGCAGCTTTAAATAAGAACATAAAAGAGCTGCAGACAGCAAGAAATATTATGACTGATGATTCTTGCAACATTGCGAAATGGGTAGTTTTTCTTTTTCCTGTATTTGGAGATACGAATTTTACAGAAAATAATCAAGACGCTGAAGGCATATAATCTCAACAAAGAAGGTTTGTAAGGTGGTAATCAAGAATCCTCCATTACCAAACGTGAGCATCAATTGAAATATACAGAAACAAGCCCTTCCATTTTAAATGCCAGAAACTTTATTTTATAAATATCAGAACTTTCCTTCAGATTGTATGAATATTGGATTTGCTTCTAGCTGGAATTTGATATGCATTAAATTCAATTCGAGCACTAAAGTTTCTTCTTAAGCTCCTACCTCTCAAATTATCTCAAGCCAATAATAATGGCCCGACTATTGGAGAATGGTAGCTGCTTTCATATCATCAATCATAACCTTATAACGACATAGTTCATTATAAACTAACAATTTAAACTTTAACATGTGAAAATATATCACTCTTAATGATATTAAAGTTTTTAAGATGCAATTCATTAAACTCTAACGAGCGATTCGATCCGATTAATACTAAAAAAAAATGAGCACACAAATTTTAAGATTAATTTGCTCAAACGAGTCATTTTTAAGATAGAATCTCAAATACAAATTACAATATTAAAATGTTTCCAATTCCCATGATTGGATTTGGCAATTTTTTTAATTTTTTTTTTTAACAAACATACACAATCAAATAAATTCTTATTTGAAAAAGGAAGACTACCAAATGACCTGTTCTTATTAATCAAAGTTAAAAATGGATGATTACTTATTTTTGATGTCACAACTACTATAATGTCAAAATAATATTTTTTTTCCTTATATTACAGTATTTACTTATTTTTGAGTTTTAACTTATTTATAAAATAAGCCAAACACATTCTTAATATAGTTGGTAAGTAGAGTATAACAGTGTTGAAAAAGGGAGCAAAAAAAAAAAAAAAAACTTTTTTACCATAATATTCCACTCTTGTACAAGCAATGAAATTTTCAGGAATTATACAATAAGAAATTTCAAGTTTCTTAATTTTCCTCCGACAGGGTGAGAGGTGTCAATCCGGGTGATTCGGGTCGGGTCGGCCCGCCAACATATAAGCCCAGTAACGACCTACGTGAAAAAAAGCCCGCCCGCTAC
>CAIGRS010156442.1:0-17408 GCA_903798395.1 Fraxinus floribunda | reverse complement strand
CATGACGATCATGTTTATGCTGTGACAACTCTGTCAATGGATCGGCAATTTAATAATTTATGGGAATTCGTTCTTTCTTTACGTCATTTCATTGTATTATCTTTCCAATGATATAATACCGCCTTAACACATATTTGGATCTAGACCGGTGAAATTAATGCTTCTTAAAATCTTCACAAGCATTGGCTCTGAGACTACATCTTGTTTGGAAATTATAGTTTTGCAATGGCCATGTCAAATTATTCATAGCAGTAATACTTTGTGTCCTTGTATTTCTGATCATGGACCTTTCCTATTAGTCCTGCCCATTATAGTCCATATGCCTTCCATCTATGAAATATTATTTCTTCTTCTTGTGTTTTTCCTTTGTGTGTTTTCTTAGACACCACAAGCAAAGTTGTTCTTGTTTGTCAATCTCACTTTCATACAATTAAGTACTTTAACCTGGTAGTATCAGTCATTTTAAATTCAAGTATTTAAAATTTTTTGCAAGTGCCAGATGCAATACATGAGAGGAATATTGCTTGAATGAAGTTTTGATTTAAAAAAGTTTCTTAATTTGCAAGGAGGAATCAAACTCTATTTACATTGTCTTTTTGGCGAAAATGCAAATTGAGGACTTGTGACAGAGAATTGACCAATGATCTCAAAGGATAGCATTACCTAACTCTAACCCATGTGGCACCTGTTTAATGGGATTTCATAATCTCTCCAAACAAATTCAGTATGCCACGTGGCTGGCCAAGATCCACTGCAAAAGGATCAAAACCCAGAACACATCCACAGAAAATCAAGAAGTTTTGGACACACACAATTCCAATGGCATCCCTTGCAACATTTGCTGCAGTGCAGCCCACCACTGTTAAAGGCCTTGCTCGGAGCTCACTTGCTGGAACTAGGCTCAATGTCAAGCCATCTCGCGGAAGCTTCAAGCCCACAAACTACAGGTACAATTTTTTCCCTTTTGCCAATAGCATTTGGTGCTTGCTAAATTTTTATTTTTTAAAAAACTTATCAACTGAAATAACCAAACTGAGCAGTGGAAAAGGATTTAAGTAGGTGACTCCAAATTTGTCGGGAACAATGTTTAATTTGTCGCTTTTGAACGGAGCGGAGTGTAATCATATTGTACACTATATTCTTATGGTATAAAGAATTTAAGGGACCCGGCAACCCTCCAATAGGGGGGAGCCACTTGTCCATTTGGTAAATGGTTAGAGTGATATAGCATGGTCCTTATTGATTTGTTTTATGGACTTTGTTACACCAACCGCCCACAGGCACCCTCCCAATAGGGGGTCGCCATTTGACCCTTAGGTAAAACTTTAGACATCTAGATTAATTCTTGTTTTATTACTATCCAGAGCTGGAGCAGTGATTGCAAAATATGGAGACAAGAGTGTGTACTTTGATTTAGAGGATTTGGGCAACACCACCGGCCAATGGGACTTGTACGGATCTGATGCACCTTCACCTTACAACCCCCTCCAGGTATATAATTCTCCAAATTTGTTATTTGTACATTCTTGGTTGTGTGGACCCCACACATGTGAGAGGGTTGTGTACCAAGAATGTAAGTGTAGCATTTATCATAATTCTTTGCGCTTTCCAAATTTCAGTTGATGTATAAAGTTTTAGAATTTACATTTGTGAGTAGAAATATTGCAAGTGATTGTTTAAGCGAAGCTTAATTATATTGCAATATTCCATCACTTATGGATCGACCGTGGACGTAATAATTTTAATCGGACAAAACACTTTTTAAAAATTATCCAAACATGATCAAAAGTAAGTTTTTAGTCTCGTAAACAACTTTTAGTTTTTCAAAAAGTCATATCAAACTGTCCTTAATTGATAACAAGGACAACGAACATAAGACTTCCAACTCTTTTATCACTCAATTCAACGTATTAAACTTGTCATTGTGTGTCTTGGACAACTTTGTGTGCTCAAGAACCAGTTTTTACTTTTTATTCCTTTTTGATTTACTATTGCAGAGCAAGTTCTTCGAGACATTTGCAGCTCCATTCACCAAGAGAGGTCTGTTGCTCAAGTTCTTGATATTGGGAGGCGGCTCCGCCCTCGCTTACTTTAGCTCCACCGCAACAGGGGACATTTTACCAATCGTCAAGGGCCCACGACTTCCACCCAAGCCTGGGCCACGTGGCAAAATCTAATTCCCATGGAAATTGAAATCTATAATTTTTTTTCTTCTTCTTTTGATTGGGTTTGGTGTGTCCTTTTTACAGCTGTATCTCACATCTGCATATGACCCTGTTAATTATTAACAAATTGTGAATTGTGTGATTATTTGAGCAGCGTGTTTGGCTTAGCTTAAAAGTTTAAAAAAGTCGTCAATAAATTGATTCCAGCAACGTTGGTCACGTGAAAAAGTAAGAGATAATACAAGCACGCACATTTAACATAAACTCGTCATCTGATGAAACCCGCTTAAGAATAAGAACATAATAAGGAACAGGAATAAATTCTTTTTAAGAATTCTAATGAGCCGGGACAACAATTAAAGTCAAGAGATTTGTTTATATGCTCTATTATAATAGAACATTGAATCAATTCGTCTAAATTGACTTCTTTGAAAGTAGTATTTATTAGCTTAATCTTAATGTTCGACATAGGTATTTTATATTTAAAACTGGGTACATAACGTCATCACCTTTTATTGTTATTTTGGAAAACGTTCATACTTTTTATTTTTTGACATTTTCAGAAGAGAAAGTTATGATGAAAATACTAAAGGAAGTACAGTGCAATGCAATTTTTCTCCTAAAAGGCGGCGCCGCCTAGGTGCATCTAGTGCACATTTTTTGTCTGTTTTAAGGCCCATAAAAATCCTACATTTGATATAAACGTGGGGAGGAGCATAAATACAAGAGTGTCACACAATTTGAAGGGGAGCACACATTGAGAGAAAGAGAATACAACGAAAGATTGGGGAACACAATTCAAGGGAGAAAAACATCAAGAAAGTCAAGTTTTGAAGCATTGTTTGGGAGAGAAAGAAGATCTTGGTGCAAGATTAATTTATTTTTCTACATCGTTATTCAAAACTCGATGATGTATTCAAGAACTTCATGTTTTTCTCCTCCATCATTATAAGTAGCTAAATTTTATATTATGGCAAACAATATAATCTACTCGAGACCCTTTATTTCTTTTATTCAAAGTTCTTGGTATTTTATCATACATGTGTTGATTTTGCTATGAATTTAATGTATTGAATTATTTGATCGCTAATTTGATAATTTTGTGAATCTTTTATGAATTGATATGTGAGTTTGAAATTTAGATCATATAGCAAAATCAAGTATATTAGTATAACGTGTAGAGATGCCTATACTAAATATTGCGATTATCATATGAATTATTAGAACCAACATTTCGTTTAATTATGGTAGATTTACATAGAGATGTGAGATTAAATTAGTTAAATAGATTCAATGAGAACTCGAGAGGGGCAAATTGAATATAATAGAAGAATTCGATCGAACACTACATTAGACTCTTGAATTAAGATTTAAATGTGATTAATATGGGAAATTGTTCGGCCCTAATATACATCTATTATTTGAATTTTCAATCAATCTTTGTGTGCATTTTAATTGATTTCAAGTATTTAAACAAAAAATTCACAACAACTATAATTCTTTGTTTCCTTTCATCAAATAGGAGTTGGAAAAATCTAATTATGTTTTAAAGTATAATTCTCGTGTGAACGATAATTCAGATTCAAATGTTCATTGTGTTACCTGTTACGATATCGTACACTTACGATAGACAAACGCAACAGAAAACATTAGCAAAAGCTACAAAAACACCGCCACACACTCGGCCAACTATTCCTCGAATGGATCCATTAATCTACCAGGTACATTTGTGGTATGCAACTTCTACTGCCGTCAACTCGGGATTTTTGCACAGCTTCTATTGCAGCAAACAAATCTTATAATTCCTTTCCTCGCCATTGCAGATGAATGGGTCGAGTACCAGTTCAACGAGCACAAGTTGGCGCGACAAAAGTAAGGCGTGACAAGCGACGGATTTAATTTATGTTATTTCGATGCTAGTATGATTTTATGTTGTTCGCAACTTCCTTTTTCCTGTATTGGATTTATTTTTATTCATAGTTGTATTTGATGTTCATTCACAGACAGAGGGAGTTGTAATTTAAATGCGTGCTGGTACATTTTTCATTACAATCACGATCAATGCATGACTTGTCCCTTTCCCTACATCTCAGAACAATTAAGGTCGTGTGTGCTTTTTTAGGACAAGTTCACCGAACACATCGTCGTATCTTTGAATGCAACCACCTGCAAACCATCTATAATAGGCAAAGTTACGTAATCACAATGCACACTAAAAAAGTTGTCTACAGAATATATTTTCAAAGTTTCATTTCAATCATATTCTTAAACTACTTGGTAGTTTGAGAACAATTGTTGCCATGGACGGTGAGGATCTCGATTGTCATATTCGACCAGATCTAACTTCGATGGAGAAATCGGAGAGGTTCAGTTTTTCAATGAACTAGTACAAGATATAATGGAGTGACTTCATTACTGTCGAATAGCAGAACGTGATGTGAGGAGATACTATCGTGAACAACAGTGTCGAATTCGTAGATTTTCATTCGTAATAAATGGGCATATGTTTATGTTAGAGGCAATGGAAACGCCCGGCGGCAAATTGTGCTACCATGAGTTCCTAATGTACCCATCGATGTTGCGACAATTTACACATCCTTCGTGATGAGTATGGTCTCCAAGGTGACCAGCAAATCGACCTATATGAGCAAGTTGGTATGTTCTTGTGCATCTTAGCGCATGGACAAGATTACAAGCAAGTGCAAACTCATTTCAATCATTCTTTGCAAACGATGGAACATTACTTCAAATAGGTGCTTTGTGTTGTGCTAGTGTTATCTGCATATCTAATCAAACCAGATCCCAATTATCACAAAGGTGTTGGGCATCATAGACCTAATGCCAACAAGTATCGATTATTCTAGAATTGCATTTATGTGATTGATGGGAAGCACATTCGAGCTATTTTGCCACATCACGAACGAGTTCACTTCATGGGTCGTAAAAGAATACCGACAAAATGTATTGGCTGCCTGCGATTTTAATTTATATTTCACATTTGTGTTGGCTAGTACAACCGAAAATATGCACGACGCGCGGATCTTAGCTCATGCTATCTGCAACCTAGACATTCACCTCATGCAACCCGCAGCGAGAAGTTTTATCTATTTGACTCAAGTATATGGCACCGTACAAGGGATCAAATATATTGTATCATTTTCAACAGTTCTGTAACGAAGCAACATTTCACAAGCGTAGATTTCGAAATGTTCGTGAGATGTTTTATTTCAAGCACTCATCGTGCAGAAATATAATTGAACGTGCCTTTAAAGTCTAGAAAAACATAAGAAAAATTTTGGACCGTATGCCCAGCTATCCGTTTCCAACCCAAGTCGTAGTTGTTGTAGTGACAATGGGTATTTACAACTTCTTCCGACGGAATGACATGGTTAACGAAGCATTCACGAGGTATAGAACTACAGCAAAGGTGAAGCTACCGTATGATAACGATGAAATAGCGACCAAAATGTTCTCCAAAAATGCCTCGAAGTGAGTGAGATTGACTACGCGATTACAATTCTGTAGCAATTTGATCCAATCAGCAACTATGCATTTTTTCTAGAGCTTTGCTGCACAACCAGAAAAAAAAATCACTAGAATTGCAACAGATCACTCACATATAAGGGTGGGACCCGCACATTTTTTTCTTTTTAAATACACGATGGGACCCACATTTTATCTCCTTTTTGGTGCAATTCTGATTTTTTTTTCAGTACAAATACTCTCTCTTTTTTCTATCTTCTTGTTGCATTGGGTACCGTGCCAAGACATGGTCAGGGGAAAAAGCAATGTATGAAAAGTCAATAAATGCTGTCATTTGCATTGCTTACCAGAGAGTCACTAAATTTCACTTTCCGGTAGATATGGATGAAAGCATTGTACCATTTAAAACGCAATTTTTTCATGATCACATTTTGTCAATCCCTATTACATCACCTACTTTCCAAAATAGTATTACTCCAAAGGATAATGCTCTATACACATAGCATTATTTATAAACTTTGTCATAATGATCACGTGACCGACATCTATGAAAGGGGTGCGATCGACCACGTGTCAGTTATGTCAACCCTTATGAATCATGCTCATAGCATGATTATACTCTAAAATATGTACATTTAACGAGCATGTGGATTGTGGGCCATGTGATTTGACAGCAGACTGCATTTTTTTAATTTTTTTTTTTAAGAAAATGGAGAACATGCAAGGTTTTAACATGTGAAATTCCTTTTAACACTTTATAATTGGATATTAAAAACCAAACAAGACATAAATTTGTAATAATGAATTTAAGCATTATTAGTGGAGAACAACCACCCTAAGAAAAGCTAAATATGAGCCAATTAATTTGTAATAATCCCATGATGTTTGTCTTGGATTTAGTCAAAGAACTATTGTTTTAAAAACTAAAGTAATAGTCTGCAATTTATTTATTTATAAAAGGATAAACAGATACAGTATATAGCATTTATACAACCCCATTACAAAAAAGGCATTAGAACAACTTCCTCTAAATCATTTCATTGCCCTTTCTTCAGCCTTTTCGAACCATTTAAGATGGCCACGTCAGTATTAAACAAGACTGGACAGTATAATACACAATTATTTATTTTACCGTTCGATACTGTCCGATCCAAAGATGTGCATTTATAGTACTTCAAGGAGAAGTAGCACCTTTGAAGATGAGAAAGTTTAGAGTCTCCAATGTGAAATATATGAAAGTCCCTTCAGTATGTGTAAAAAAACATCCAAAGTTTGATCCCACCACACATTGCCATCCATTCCCATATCTCTTATCAAACTCCTGCCAACACAATAAAACCACAATTTTGAGCCAAAAAAAAAAAAAATTATAAATTTTTTTACATATATTTAACAATAGATATGAAAAGGGAGCTAGAAGTACTTTAATTTCTCACTTCTTTAAACATAATAAAATAAGCTCTATTAAAAAATTATGGGGGGTATGAATCATGTCGAATAGATAAAAGTTTTAAGTTCTGTGTTACTTGTTAATTTACCACGACTCTCATCCTTTACCCTGACTTGGAATCGACTATAATTTAAAAATCTATAACAATAGACATATAGACATGAAAAAGAAAGAAGTATATTTCACTTTCTTTAAAAATAACAAAATACTTATGGAGTATAGTCATGTCGAATTGACAAAGTTTCACACTTTATGTTACTTGTTAATTTATCATGACTTCTTCTCTTATCGCGACTTAGAATCGACTATAAAAAAAATAAATCGTCGAAAGGAAATATTTTAAAATCTAAAACAATAGACATGAAAAAGAAAGAAGTATTGATATCTCACTTTCTTGATGTGGGCAGCAATGGATTTGCAGTCCATAACATCATAGAGATCCAGAGCTTGAGAAGCAGAAGCCATAGCTTGAATCTGCATCTTCAGTGGCATATCTGTATCTTCTATCAAAGCTTTTCCTTCCAACATTTCTACCTTCAAATTAAATCCCACTTCTACTTCAAGATTTCTGATGAAGCCCAGATTTTTTATATACCTGTACTCAGTAGTAATCCAATTTCTGTAGGTGTATATGTGTATATATAGGTGGCCTCCAAGTGTGAATAAACCATTTGCTGTTTATTCTGGTGGTGGCACATAGTCCAATTTGTTTTTACTGTATTCTTATTTTTCCTCTCTTTAAGGAGTTTTCAACATTATTCTATGTTTGTAAGTGATCATCTTAAGTGGATAGACATGTTGTGGAATGTGGATAAAGCTGGTGAGGTCTAAAATAATCCCAAGATTTCTATAAAATTTAGTCCATAATTAATTTGCTATTTCATTTTTTAAAATTTATTTTTTTATACTCATTTTTAATCTTTCATTATCCCAATAAAATCTAAAATTTACACTACTTTTTAATCAAATACTATCTACAAAAATCACTTTTTACAAAATTAACTCTAAAAAAATGGAGGTCAAACATGAATGTGTTCGTATTTACAATTTATTAAGGTTATAAAAGTAGTTTTATATAGTATTGGACGGGGTAGAAATCTTTAGTTAAAATTTTATTGTTACCGATTTATGAAAATCGGAAACATGTAACATTTGATAAAAGGATAAATATGTGATGCACGAGTGTGATCGTCACCAAATTCAAAGATTTAGTATTTCTAATTTTAGTTTTTAGAAAATTATACGTAAAAATGAGAGAAAATAGAAGAAAAAATCACTCTTTAATTCAATATACAGTGTATCCAAAATGCTAGTAATCGAAGCTTAATGTTATCTAAATTTCAACAAAACGCAAAAGAAGGTTGTATTTTTTTATTTTTTTAGAAAGGCTCCTTTAAATTTATAAATATGAATATGTTTTCATAAAATAGAGAAGATTTCGCTTTTTTCATTTTCCTCGAATCGCTTCTACCCTTTTTGTTTCATTTAAGGTTTGGACAATGAAATGGAAGAATATTCAAACAAAACAAGACGTAGACACAAGTAAAACACATTCAAAAATTCGTACTTTTCTCTTAATTCTTTTTGAAGTTTATAAATTTTTTTGTAATAGATTTACGTTTATAAACATTCCAAAATTCCAACACTCACCACGCCAATGTAAGGAGTGCAAAACAAAAATAGATAATACAATAAATACTTAGTCCCTGTTTGACCCACATTAAAATTTTCATTTTCATTTTCAATAACACATTTTTCAATAAAATAATATTTTTCATCACATCAATAACTTTTCATTCTTTTTCAACTCCACATTCTCTATCAATCCACTGTTCCAAAATACATTCTTCCAAAATAATGTGGCTCAAACACACCCTTAGTATAAAATTTTAATTTATTCATATTATTGTATCAAATGAGGAATATTAACTTTTTAGAGAATGTGTGGTTAAAAAATAGGAAAAAATATTTGGGTATACGTGTAACATTATTTTATTGAAAAACGTATAATTGATAAGAAAAGAGAGAAAATAAATTATAATTTAATAAGAGATAATGAGGGCCAAACGGAGGCATACATAGCCCTTTGATTCCCATTTTTCGGGTTAAAAAGTATTATGGAATATTTTTATTTTTTTTTTAAATGTGTTATTACAAAGTAAGAAAATATTTTTGAAATACGTGTATAATTATTTTATAAAAAATGTATGATTAAAAATGAATTTTTTTAAAAAAAATTTATTCTTGAAAAAATAGAGCTCAAACAGGGGTATAATGCCCCGTTTGGCACCCAGTATTTGTCATTTTAATTATTGGAATAATATTTTTTAAAAGAATGTGTGCTTAAAAAAAAAGAAAAAAATTAAATTTACAGGTAATATTATTTTATTGAAGAATGTATGATTGATAAGAAGAGAAAAAATAAATAAATTATAAATTTAATGGAGCAAAGGGCAATATTATTTTTCTTATATCTAATAAAAGCATCCTATGTAATGTCTACTTTACATTTATGTCAATGTCCTTGCATGAATCCTTTTCCACATGAATCCTTTTCTACAGTCTGATGTGAAGGCAGTCTAGAAAGTGAGAAAAGTAGATGACGACCTGTAAAGATTCCTTTCCAACAAGAGGTGGACCCACAGTTTCTGCTTTTGAATATTTGATTATTTTCCACCCAAACAAATCTATCAACATTATTGAAAATTAAAAATAAATAAGTGCACTATACTTTTGCCATCAATAATCAATATCCTTATTGCTCACATATAGACAGTACAATAAGAATAAACTTGAGTAGTCAACAATCTTGAGTTAAAAACACACGTAACATCAAGTTGCAGAACAATAGTATACCGTAGATACACCAAATGTCACAATAAGATTTAATTAAGTTATTTGTAATCTTGGGTAATTCTACAATTTTCACCCTTCATTTCCCTACCTTCTAGTTCTTACCTCCGAGTAGTATGTCGACAATCAGGCTTCGGGGCGCATCTCTTGAGTCGTCCTTAGATAGTCGCTGCTCGAGCACGAGGCGGGCAGACCAAAATCACTGGTGGGTCCACTGCACTCGCTCGAATTGTTGTGTTCAACGCTTTCTAGAGCCATCTTCTTGAATTTCTTCAGGTCCTCTTTGTACTGGAAGGTATCATAAGTGGCTTCAAAATCTGAACTCCCGTGAGGATCATATATTGCGCTGCATCCAGGTCGAATACCGTCATTTAATTCGTCCAGGGATATTTTTCCTTCTAAAGCTTGAACTATCTGCATCACAAAAGTTACTGTGATGTAAGAGTTGGTAAATGAGTCCTTAGAATAAGTTACTTTTTCATTGGTCAAAGTAATTCACACGTTTATGGAAAAGAAAAGTTATTTAAAAGTAACTCATATTTTTATTTAAGCTTAGCCAAACAAGCTTACGAGGTGCTAAGCCAATATAAGCAGACGTACCCGATTCATTCGTGGCCTCCGCCGTGCCAAATGACGAATACATACAGAAGCACAAGCAACCATTCGAGCCATCTCAGTGGAGTCATAATCCTTCTCCAATGTTGGATCAGCTAGAGTATCAAAGTTGCCAGTATCCAGAGCTTGTGTAAGCAAAGGCCTAGCCTACATTAATGAGAAACTAAGTTACCTTTGCGAAGTCACGGAACAATACCAAAGTGTACCCAACCAAATGAAGAAAATACATTTCTTTCGGTAAAAGAATGAAGTAATAAGATAAACTGCACAATGGTACATGGTAGGTCTGGAAAATCCAAAGCCAGATGTCTGTTTTTTGGGGAAAGTACAAAATGAATTATGGGTTTGTTTCCACGTAAATGAAGAGGAATGGTTCTCCATCCTACAAAATCATAATGTGGAGAAGAAATAGACTCACCCAATCAACAATATTACCATCAAGGTAGGGTTGACCTTTATCAATTGGTCTATGTCCAGTGATCAACTCCAAAAGCACGACCCCAAAGGAGAAGACATCTGACTTATCTGTCAGTTTGCCAGTGAGAGCGTACTCTGGAGCTAAATAACTGCAAGTGTCAAGATATGATTAAATGACGTTCATAACAAGATCAGATCATAGGATTCTTGACACTCGAAATGGGACTAAAACTAAATTGTAGCTTTAGCATGACATTCAAGTATATAACTTCATAGATATTACAGCATCAGAATGATAAGAAGAAATCTTCTGAAAGCTTACCCAAAAGTTCCCATCACACGGGTAGAGACATGAGTATCAGTGTCAGAATAGAACCTGGCAAGCCCAAAATCTGCTACCTGAAATAAGATATGGGAAGCTAAATATTAATCATGAAACATAGTAAATTCAAGACAAAGAGAACAATCAATACGCAAATGTTACATTAATAATAACCAAAATGAACCAAATTTGGCCTAACCAAACCCGAAAAATCATACAAACGGTGGTTTGTTCACCAGGAAATAATGCTTTCGAGTCAAAATTAGAAAAAATGCCGCATTCATTTGAGTTGTTTCCCATATTCTACTTCTCAGAATGAAGCAAACAAACAAAACCTAACAATTTTTTGCTTATACAGCTCCAAACTCCCAGTGAATGAGGTAGAAATGTGGAAAAAAAGGGGAAAGGGAGCACTTTGTGTTTCCTGCATTGAATAGTGGCTTGGCATATGGGATCTTATGAATCAACTTATAACAGATAACCAGAATGACACATAAAAATAAATGAAAATGTGCAGGCATATGATATTTAACGCATTCCTTTAAACCATGTCTTGCATTTACATAAGAGCGATATAATCCAAATCGAAGTTAGAAGAGGGAGAGGAATTAACAAGAGTTAATGTGGTTGTAAATAATTTGATTTTATTGGGTTTTTTGGTAAACGACAGAAAAAGGGATTGGAGGAAAAGGATTTATGAGTTGAACCGAATAGATTGGGAATAAGGTATGTGCTTGACTAACAGTACTTCTACATAATTCTTGTACTGATCAACAAAACCCTTTGGCAGAGTGCAAAATTTTACACTTTTTATAGCATGGTATTATTGGAATGATTGTAAACGGCAGAAAGAATAAATCTAAGAAGTAACTCAATTGAAAAGATATAATACACATATACTGATACCTTGGCATCAAAATTGTCATCAAGAAGAATGTTAGCAGACTTGATATCACGGTGTATAATCTTGGGTTGACCTGCATGTATAAAAAAACTTAAAAATATTTAAGTGATTACTACACTACACTACACTAAATTAATCGAAGAAGAATATGAAGAAAACAAAAATATATGGCTGATAGTAAAGAGAACTCCGTGGAAAAACTCACTAGTGTCATGCAGATATGCTAATCCATTTGCAGAACCTACAGCAACTTTCATCCGAGTCTCCCAGTTTATAGGAGGCTTCTCCTTCCCTGCATTAGTTCTCTCTATCAATGTCATATTTAAAGAAGAATAGACATTTAACACTTAGCCCCTGTTTGACACAAATTATTTTTTTCATTCTCATTTTACTACTCATTTTCAACCCCACATTCTTCAATAAAATAATATTTTTCATCACATCAATAACTTTTTTTTTTTTTTTTCAATCACATATTCTTCAACATATAACTTCAAAAAAATGCATTCTCTCATTTTAATATGCACCAAACACACTCTTAGATACCAAGATGTATCTAATAAATTTGGGGAGCCAAAGTTGGGAAAACAGGATTCAAACTTGAGATCAGAACACTTTTCTTTTAGAAATCACGTTATAGATAGAAAAACAGAATGAAACTGAAAATAAGTCGAACCGTTTACAGAGAATAATAAGCGCTAATTCTGTTAGTTATTTCCCAACCATCAGATTTACACCGTGGAAGGAAAAATCTTCAAACAAAACTTTCGCAAGTGGAGGTAGGCATGTAATCTTTCCTTCAGCTCCACTCTATCAAGGGGCATCCCCAAATTTAACTGTCTCGAACACATTTTAGTTTAGTGAGTTTAAATTGATCTCATCCTCTAGGTTACCGCAATACTAGTTCCATCTCAACTTAAGCAAAAGTCATGCAGAAAAATAATAATAGAGTCATCAATTTAGTCATGTATTACTAGCTTACTTCACTATGAAAGGACTTTGAAATGAAACGGAGATCGAAAACTGCATCCTACATTTATCTATCCTCTAATAAGTAAAATGCAGGGAAACATTTCAAGTATATACTGCAGAATAATTGAACAACTCCAGGTCCAGTTACATCCAAATTTCTCATAGTAGGATAAGACTTTTCCACAGGAGAGATAAACCCAGCTGGTAATCAGAGTCATCACAAAGTTTTTCATTGCATAGTCCAGTCTATGAGCTTCCCAATTTATATGGACAATAACTTTCCTCAACATTTTTCATCATCTTTTATCTTTAAGCTCAGTACAACTGGTAGAATATCATGGACATATATTGTAACCTATGGCCCCCATGCAAAAAAATTGATGCTTCTAAATTTAAACAACAGCTTTTGCACCAGCTTTGTTGTTTCGGGTTAAAGGCATTGATGTTAGAGATTTATGGTCCATTTTATTAAAAGTGGCAGTAGATTATGTCAACTTTCATGGGTTTAAAAGTCAAAAACTTCAGGGCTTACCGTGTAAGTGGAACTCCAAGGTTTTATTAGGAACAAATTCATATACCAGCAGTCTCTCTGCCTCTGAAATGCAGTAGCCAACGAGTAATACTAGATGCTTGTGATGAACGCGACTTATGGTCTCAACCTCTGCCTGAAATTCACGCTCCCCTTGACCACTACCAGCTTTTAGCTGTTTAATAGCAACCTCTTTCCCATCACGAAGTATTCCCTTGTGCACATATCCAAAGCCACCTTGACCAAGGAGGTTGGTGCTGGAGAAACCATTTGTGGCAAGTGCTAGCTCTTCATATGTGAACGTAGTTATTGTGAAACCCAAACAAGTATTAGTGCTTGGTTGTGGAACAGGCTCCTCACAGCTCAAGCCGCTATCTATAGAAGGTGGAGGGGGCGGGTTAGAACCGTCCATCGAAGGCAGCTGGTGATGCGACAACATGCTAGGTTTTGGCAGTATTCCAGCCATGTTGCCAGACAGAGGCAGAGCAGTCTGTTGCCAATGATGGTGTGGACCACTGAAAGAATCTATAAAAGGAAAATGCATGTTTGAATTGAATTTATGCAATCAATATAAAACAGAGCAAAACAATGTTTTGGTGATTGAAGAGAGAGTTCACACAAATAATGGACATGAATTTCACATTTCAGATCATTCATGAATGGACTTGGATTGCTTCTGCAATCTTGAATTGAAGTGTCTTTGAATCGAGGCACTTCACAATATTGTTGGAAAAACATCATTTGAGCAGTGCCATGCAATATACCAGCCATTGGCAAATGGATCTTAAAATAAATATGTAACCTTTCCCATCATACTAATGATTGCTAGCCTCATCTTTGACACCTTATATACTAAACATGTCAGTTTGAGACTTTCAGTTAAGAGGTGAAATCTTGGCGCAGCATCAATTCGCTTGGCGAGAAGATGCTTTTGCTGTCATATATAATTTCAACAACTGTGGAAAAGCTCCTTGACTAATTGAGTTTCAACTATTAGAATGCAATCCCAGCCTCCTCAATTAATCACATTATCCAATGCATGAGTTTCAGATTCCTTATTCAGCACTAAGGCAAATGTCCAAAAAATAATAATAATAATAATAGGTTCCAATTAATTTATCAGTGGAAGACTAGAAGTCCAGATGCATCAAGAGTAAGGGTCTTGATAATGAATATCATGAAACCACTCTTTCCCTTCCCATGTAAATCCATCTACATCCTTAATTAATGCCCCGTTTGAGCCATATTTTTTCCTCACTAAAATGAAAAATATGACCGTTATCCATCACATCAACATTTAAATTCAAATTTTCTATCTCTTGTGTGGACCTCAATAACGGCTATATTTTTCATTCTCATTTTCAAAAAAGTTGGCTCAAACAGGGGCTAAAAAAATAATTATAGAAAGCAACGTGAAAAAAGAGAGGAGATTGATGGTACTTCAACTGAAAATTTACCATTATGCTTTTTTGGTTTCTTCAATCAACTAGAAGTCGATAGAATATATTTTTATTTTTTGAAAATGCAAGACGATGCTAAGTTGTGATATCTCAAAAACCGATAATTTCTTAGACCATCATGATTTTACTGATAGTAATTACCTTCCTCTTGACTGGAATATGTTCCTAAGAAGATTTGTTATTACAGTCCCTGTTTATATATGTGTGTGTGTGTGTGTGTGTGTTTCATTGTTACTGGAACAACCAAAAGCACCTAATCCGAATCTCTTCAATAAACAATAATTTTCAAGACTTTTGTATAATCCTTATTGTCAAATCTATCACAGTAGATACCCAAATCAACAAACTGATCGAAATCTTTAAATTGGGAGACTAGTCACAAAACAAAACAGCCGATAAGAATTCAAATTGTTTCATTTCAGCAGCATCTTTAATGTAATACCGATGCATGAGCATAGTAGCAAGTAAAAAGACCCAAATATTCCAGCAACTAAAATCCAAATGACGCCAGTGAATTAATCTCTATAGATATTAATTATTTCATATTGATAATTTTAGTCAGTAATGAGAGCGATACACTTATTTGATTTGTTGCATTAGTTTCTTCACCACACTCGCATCTAATATACAATTAGGCATCAGAGAGAGAGATTATGCAAAAATTCGTCAAAGTGAAACCTAAAATCTTCGAGAAAAATGGAATCCATATTCATCAATTCAAAGCATAAAAATTGTGTTTACTTTTCGGCCCTTGCTCAGGAGCATAAGCAAAGTCGTTCAATCCAAGGCGCCTTTTTCTCCTCTTGAACCAAAGGACGCAAATGCCCACGCAAACGAGCACAATTGCCCCGCCTATGCCAATCCCCACACCCAGAGCTAACAATGTAGTATTTCTGTTCAATGAGCCAGGCGGGGGTGGTGGTATTGGTGAAGGCGGAGCCACCCCCGGAGTCAAATTACCAGGAGGAGGAGCAGTAGTTGCATTAGTGGAGTTCACCGGAGTAGTTGGAATGGTTGCATTATCTGCCGGAAGAGAATGTAACGGCGGCGGAGGCGTTAAGGGTGGGAAAGTCGGAAGATCACCCCCAACTGGCGGGGAAGACATCGTCGGAGTTCAGTGTTTCCGATTTCCGGCGAGTACTTTAAGAGAATTTGTTTTATTATTAAATCTTTCCTGGGATCTTTTGTAGAGAGAGAAAATGGAGAGTAGAAGCACTGAGTAGGAATAAACCAGACGGTGCAAAACTGAATAGAAAACCCTACCCGAATCCCGTCGTGACGATGGAGGGTGCAGAAACCGCGATGTCACCTGAGTGGACTGGGAAGTGGCAGCGGGAATGAGGTGACGTCGTTTAGTGTATTTCAGTGTGTATATTTTTTGAAACCTTATTTATTTAGAATTATTTAGTTGCCTAAAATAATTAAAATAAGATATTATGAAAACTTTCCTATCGTGCGCGAGGGAATAAAGCCCGTTGTAATATACGAGGAATTGACATATCACGTGATCAACTCGTGTGTTAAAATGATTTTGGGAAATTGCACCATTGGTCCTCAATCTAATGTTTTAGTAGCAAATTGACCCCAATCTTTGAAACGAGCAAGTTGATTTTAACCCTTCACTTTAGTTTCTCAATCAGACTCCAACTTGATCGTTGCATGTCCAACTTTACAAAGCTAAGTTTACATTCCAGCTTAACTGTAGTTAAAAAATTTGAGAGTGGGACGTAATTCTATGAGGTTACGTAACTGTAAATAAAGATTTGATTTATCTCTTCGTTAAAATATTTTCTACAATTATAATAAACGGGTTAGAGACTTCATTTTTTCATAATGCCATAGCTCTTTCTCAACAATTTGGTTGCGCTTCTAAATAGATAGATACTGAACTAGACAACGATCAACAAGCATGGCACGTTATTATGAAATGCTTTATAAGTGTTGAAAAATAATATTTAAATATGCATAAATGTTGATTAATTTAGAATTAATACAAAGGAATATATATGTGATAATGAATGTTAAATCATTTATTTAATATGGATGTTAATTAGCATATATAGACGTAAATAAAGAAATGCATTCTTAAATGTGAGATTCTAATTAACATATAATTAGAATTAATAACACTGAAATGCATAAATAAAGATAAATATTAATTAAATGAATGTTAATGTTAATATTAATTAATTAAGAATTAATACTAGATAATCCATACATTAATGAAAGCACATATGT
>CAIGRS010156414.1:0-14250 GCA_903798395.1 Fraxinus floribunda | reverse complement strand
CCAAGAAACTTGAGGAGTTGAGAAATTTTTCTTTGCAAGGAAATAGAATGCTTTTTGACATTGTCCTCCCACAAGGAACTAATTGCAGGAGGAATACAAGTTTCTCGCAGGGTAACACTCCGAAGCCTTGAATATTTACATCTATTTGACTTGTCTAACTTTATTGGTATGATTAAGTGGGAATGTGGAATGGTTGCATACCTCCCCGCAGAATGTTTTCCTGTCTGAAAAAATTAGACATTAAATACTCACAGAATCGAGAAGCTTTCCTGCGGTGTTTGCTGCAGAATCTCTGTAACCTGGAATTTTTGTACCTTTTTTCATGCAAGAATATGGTAGAAATAATAGCTGACGAAGAAGAAGAATTGAAGAAGGTATGGATGTTACAAGCTCTATAACACTCCTGAGGTTAGGGCATTTGTCCTTGAATTGCCTGCCACAACTGAAATTGATCTGCAAAACAACAATGACTTGCAATTCCATGGAGTCTATTGATTTATGTGGCTGTAGAAAACTAAAGTAGTTGCCTTTCTTTCAATCGACTATTGATGGACAACCATATTCTCCAAAGGCTCTTAAAGTGATTGAGATATGCAAAGAAGACAGAATGGTGGGATTTTATGGTGTGGGAACAGCCTAATGCCCTAAATATCATTCAACCTTTTGTAAATTCTATTAGGTCCCAGCAGATATTCAGTTGCAGGAATTAGTCGACTTTATCAGTATCCTTTCCCTCGAGATTTTTTATACATTATGTACAAAAATTTGCTTTTTGAACACTACATGGACGCTACGAGTCTCTCGTAATGTCATTTGGGTGGACAAATTTTCGAGTCATAAATAGATTTAGCTTGTACGTATCAATCATGGTTCTTGTATTTAAAAATCAAAAGATACTTTCCTTTCAAGATAAGCACAAGAACTTTCCAAAATAATTTGTACTTTAAACACAATTGGGTTGTTCTGTCATCTGATTGAACATGCGTCGTTAATAACTTTTGCAAATACCATCCAATAATCAACCGATAGTGTACATTAAGGCATTGATGTAAGATGAGTACAGCCGACGCTAGGGACATTTTCGTCATTTATTGCGACGGTGTCGAAATGAGCTGAAATTTGGCAGGCTGATTGGAAACGGCCCGAGAAATTGGACTCGTGGCAAAGCTTGAGATCTCGGGATTTTAGTCAAATTCCTTCATTTAAACCTTTAAATAATTATTTTTAGTATATTTCATTTTGATTTTTCACTATTTTTGGCACGATTCAATATTTTCTGCTTTTAGAGTTTCTTGTAATGTCTATATAATGACCTTTTAGCGATTTCTGCCATATTCAATGAATAATATTATTTGAGTTCCAGAAATTATTTTGCTTTCGTCTTCTAGAACGATATCTAGAACGATTCGTCAATCAGAACAATACCTAATTCTATCTTCCATCTTCCCTGCGTCAGGCATGCATAGTATATACAGGATTTAATGTCTCAGTTTTCTTTTAGCCGTACATAGTACTGTACAAGATTGGACAATAATGAAACTCGAATTACATTTGAGTTGAGATCAAAGTGCAGCTTCAATATTGGCCTTCTTCAATCAACCAATTAGGCACATATCCATGAGAAAACCTGACAAGAAAATGAGACTGTTATTTTTTCACCATGATTTCTCATTTACAGTTAAGATCAATGAATTAAATTTTGTTACCTGAGAAAGGTATATATCACCAATATTCCCTGAGAAAGGGTGGCATTGGGATGATCCCACTCCAATGATTCCCACCATTGTCTCTCTTCTCTTCCTATCTTTATATCTTTGAGAAATGCTGGAGCAGAGGACTAGTTCTCGATTCTGCAGGTGCAAACTAACTGTGAACTCGATTCTCACGACAAGGAACGGGATATTCCTAATGGCTGAAACCTTTTGATGAAGCTGTTGATCACAAACTCTCTCTTTAATATCCAATAATTAAGTTCTAAATTAAGGCTCAATTTGGGATTGATTTTAGAGTTTCAACTTCTTTTTATCGAACGATCATAGTTATTTTAGATGTTTGGTAAATTTAGAAAAACTAATAATGGAATAATCTTCTTTATACAATAATTATTTATAAAGGTTATACTGTTTATGAAGATAGAACTTAACAAGAATTTATAAACAACGAGTTGATTATACCATATTCATACCTAAAAAAGTAATTATTTTTCCACCGTCTTTTTGTACTTAAGGTTTTGATTTTATTTTTAATTGCAACATTTATGTTTTCATCTTTTTCTGTCACATTCTGTTTTACAGATTGATGAGCTATCAAAAAGTAAATAGTGAATATTTATTTATTTATTTTTATTTGGCTGAAGAGATTTTGATCCAATTATATCTTACCCCATCATGTGTTTGTAAATAAGTCTACAAGTGATGATATCACAATGTATATGTGACACAACCGAATAATTTATAATGAACATTTTACACATGCCACAATAAGTTTCACAAAGCATTAGCGTACCTAGGATTTGTTATACAGCCACCCTTAGAAAATGAAATAAAGCAGTTCCCAATCACACTTGGACGGCGATAAAATGTTCAACAAACTGCAACTTTAGTATTGGCTTTCTTCCTCTCTCGAATCCGGAGCATCCAAATCAGTTACTCTCTGAAAAGATCAAGTTATAATTTTGGAACATCACGTAATAAAAAAAAATGACGAGATGCACGAGTCAATAATTAACATAAATCAAGATGTCATGATGCAAGGAAGAATCAATCCTAGACATTATGAGAATCAATTATCAAGTAAAATGATAGAGTATGAGCACAAAATTGAATACACACACACACACATATATATATGATGCACACCTTTTCAATTACACATTCTGTTAACTTTTATCAAAATTGATTAAAAAATTGATTTTTTTATCTAAACCACACAGATGCTAAATACAGACAATAAACAGATAAAAATAATTAATTCTAAATTAATTTGATTCTTTAATTATTCGTTCTTAGTGTCATCAAATAATTCTATCATGAGTTGAGAGTCTTGTTTGATGGATTTGTATGTTTTCTTTTGTTCATAGATAAAATTAAGATCTGATAGAGACCAATTTTTTTTCAAGAATTAAGTTGTTGAAAAATTATTTTTAGAATCATTATTAAGAGAGATCAAAAGAAAAAGTTGTGGAATCGTACCAGTTTCAGATGGACTTTAACCAAGGGTTGAAGGACATTTTTGGCATTGTGATGGTTCCACTCCAATGATTCCCACCATTCTTTGTGTTCTATGCGGATTTCTTTAAGACGTGGGGGAGGAGATAGTTGTCCGTGGAGAAGCGGTAAATTTAAAGGCAACTCCTTTACATTTTCAATGCCCCTCAAAAAAATGAACTGAATGGAATCACAAATCATCTTTCCCTTACAGATGCTCTTTAGTTGTGGCAGATCACGCAGTGTCAATTCCTTTAACATTGGCAATGCGAAAGCAGCTCCTTCATTGTTGTCATCTTCTATTATCTCCTCCATTTGATCACAGAACCAGACGTCTAATGATTGGAGGTTATGGAAATTATGTACCAAACACTGAGGCAAAAGCTTCTTTATTTTACCACAACGAAAAATCCATAACTGTCGGAGACAGGAAAATGTGCCAGGTGGAAGAGGTACAACTGCTTCCCACTTGAAGAGACCAATTAAATTTGGCAAGTCTCTCAGTTCCAACTTTTCAAGTCTTTGGAATGGGACCCCAGTACTAGACTGTTTTTCGTCCTCTAACCTCATAATGCACTCTATTTTATCCTCCCAATCTATCCTGCATTCTTTTAAATCTCTATCATAATTCAAAATTGGAAATTCCTCTAATAAGCAACCACTCAAGCCACTTCCTGAAAAGGATAAACTCTCAATATATTGCGGCAGCATATTCTCATCTGTGTCTGAAGAGGATTCCACGAGACTGTCTTCTCCAAAATGTAAATGTCTACGTGGTAAACTGGCCTCTTGTAGTGGATCGAATATTTTTCGAGAACTTATATGAATATTGTAGAGAAGGAATTGCTTGTCAATTTTTCGTGAGTTGATGAACCGATTGAGATCACGTAAGCTATTTAACTTGCCTTGAAATTCTTTCAACTGTTTCAATGCCTCAACATCTTCTATTGGTGCATCTAAATTAAATGGCAACTTGAGCAGCTCAAGATGTCTGAGTCCATGCAAAGTCCACTTCGGTATCATCTTTAATCTTCTAGATAACAAATATAGGCTTTTGAGGTTGGTTAAGCTTTTCATACCTTGGGGTACTTCTTCAATAACAGTACCATTGAGGTCCAGATGTCTCAATTCCTTGAGCTTTTCCAATGACGACATTGATACCAGTTTCGAACAATTTTTGAGAAATAATGCATTAAGTTTCTCCAAGTTTAATATGGAATCTGGCAAGCACACAATATGAGTTCCACTTAAATTGAGAGTGCGTAACCCACACATGTGCGTAAAGAAACAATCTGGAATCAACCGCAGAGGATTTTCACTCAAGATCAAGGTTGAAAGACTTGGACACTTGGGTGATGTGCCTGGTGAAATTTCCTTTATGCGGTTGTTCATCAAGGAAACCTTATCCAAATCTTCTACCCACTCTCGCTCCTCTGGTAATTCCTCTAAGTGAAGTCCAGCTTTTACCATGTACCTCGGTTTATCTTTAGTGATCTGTAATGCCATCTCTCTGATTAAATCTTGCATCTTTAAATATCCATCGGAATCACTTTCCAATAAGCAGGCTCTCACCAATTGATTTAGTATTGCATGACCCTGGTCGACCTCTTCTAGCATGCTTAATCTTCTCTCCATCAGCTCTTCTGCAATAAATTTTTCAATCACTTCTTCTCTTTCAATACGAAAGTCTTCAGGATACAAGGAGCAGTACAAAAAACACCTTTTTAGCCTTGGATCTCTCAACCGATGATAACTATACAAGAAAATTGGCAAAGCCTCGTTTTCCATGTCGTCTAGTCCCAAAAACGAATATTTAAGTCCTTCCAATGCATCTCTCCATTCATGAATGTCAGTCACGCCTCTCATGCTTCCACCCAATGTGATGACTGCAAGTGGCAAACCATCACATCTATTTACCATTTTCTTGCAAATCTCTTTCACTTCCACAGATGGTTCATCACTTTGAAGTGTCCTCAAGAATAGGTCCAAAGCTTCTTTCTCGGAAAGTGAGTTCACTTTTATAATCTTCTTGCAGTTCATACAACGACAAACTTCTTTTGATCGACTTGTTACGACCAACTTGCATCCATCCCTTTTTAAAGGAATGCCTATCTTCTCTGCATCAATTCGTTTCCAAACATCATCAAGTACAAGTACGAATCTCTCCATTTTCTGGAATTCATTGAACAGTTCAGCCGCCCTTCTCCCCTCATCATTCTCATGTGTGATATCTAGTTTCAGTAATTCGGCAATGTGACTTTGCAATTGGTAAATGCAGAACTCTTGAGAGACGGTGATCCAATAAACATGACCCGAGAATTTGGATTCCTCCAAGAGCCTATCATGGATATGCCTTGCCAGAGTCGTCTTGCCTACTCCTCCAATTCCATAAATGCCAACACTCGAAACGTTGACATTCATTAATGATGTCCAAATTTCATCTGACTTTTGTCGAAATGCTGGGCCAATTGGTTGGGGTATGAGCAATAAACGGTCAATACTCTCATCAACCTCAAGAAAAAGCCCGCTAGGAAATTTACTTTGGTGATCAAGGTGTGTGGCTTTTTCAGTCATTCTTTCAAGCTGTTCAGCCAACTTTTGTCTTTCGAAACCATGATAAAATCTGCTGCTTTGTTGTACTCGTTGTTCCAAGGTTCCAAAATCTTTCATAATGTCTTCAACATTATTCATCCAATATTCAACCTCTCTCTTGCGTTTTTTTCCAGAATGACATGTTATCTCATCAACATCATCTTTTCGACTTTCCAGTGATCGTATTTTTCTTTGAAGATACTGTGTGTTTTCCTCCAAGTTTGGGCATAGCAGTGAAACAAAGTCTGGTAATATCCATGGAACAAATTCTAACAGCATATCCATGTGGCTTCCTGCAAATATCACGCAATATTGTTATGTACAGTCAAAATACCAATGGAACACTTTAGATATTACTTTGAGAAATATTAAACTCGGAATCCTTCATTTTGTACAATCTCAATCAAGAAAATTTCAAATCATTAATTTATTCGGAAACATGTGAACTTTTACAGAAACTTAAATTAAGAGATAATTCACTATTTAAATTTAAAAACCTACTCTATTATATTAAAAGTTATTTTGCTGACAATAAACTAGTCAAGGTTCCTATCCACCCACACAAATGACATGATGTTATATCAAAATTAATGCAAAAGAAAATTACAAAATCCTTATGTATCCCCCAACAAATTGCAGTAATTTGTTGTTGAGAAAAAGAGATAATGTACTGGCCGTTTTGAACATGAGACCAAATTTCCTCCAAAATTTGAGCCTATCACTCAAAACGCACGAAGGTGCGAGATTGATTCAAACTAAGAATCATTTATTAATAATTATTTAATCAGAACAATCAATAAAAACATTTAACGATCATAAAAAGATAGAAAGAGGTCAATATTACACAATATATTTACCTTTGAATCGAATAATCTCGAAAAACCTAAAACAAACCGGACAAGGAGCAAAGAAGAAGTGGGAGAAAGCTGTAGCACTTGAATTGAATACTTTCTTTTAGTACGACGTGGACTGCGTTTACCAAGAACTTCGTGGAAGGAACCGAAATTCAATTATTGAACCAATGGGAGGGCCGCATCAAGTCAGGAAAAGCACAAATGCAATTATTGAACCAAAGGGGCAAAATATCTCTTAAGCTAATTATATTTTTATTTTTTTTAGTGGACCAAGCACTGGGAAATGGTTATATTCCGCTCTCAATAATTCCTTTCCTTTCCTTTCATTGAAAGGATTTGGGCAGATGCTTCTTGTTAATTTAAATTTAAAGAGTGTTTGATGTGAATTAAAATTAAATTTTTAATAAATTGTGATAGAAATTTTTAAAATGTACGGTTGAAAAGTTGTTTAACCCATAAAAGATGTGATTGATATTGATTGTTTGACTTTAACTATAATTAAAATCAAATTTTAATTCAAACTTTGATCTCCAATTCAGTTTAACCATCAAATAGTTGATATGTATTAAGCTAATAAATTATTAATGTATTGTCAAGCACCACGTTGAATGATAGCAGACAGTACAATTATGTGATTCACATGCGTTTGACTACTAAGCACATGCGCGTTAAAATGGAAAGAATGCAATTTTTTAATTTATGTAATGTAAAATATGTAGTTGAAAAAGAAGAAAAAAGTTATTGATGTAATTAAAAATCAGTAAAAGAACGAAAATGCCAAAAATAATGTTGCTCAAACAAGGGTTAAGTTGGTTAATGTATAAAATGACATTTGTGCCCCCAGTTTTGTCATCTGGTTGAGCGATGGCAGGGGTAAAAATGGCATTGCACCAGTAAAATGGAGGGTATATATGTCAATGGGTTCAAACAGTTCAGTAGATTTTTTTGGATTCTCTAACATTTGATTTGAAATGATAAGAACAGAAGTGGATACAGTTGTGTCCACCAAGTTGGGTTGAATAATGAGCCAAAATGTAAACTAACGAGAATTAATGTGGCAAACAGGAGCACTTTGGCTAAAGCCACCGGCAAATTTAGGAGTTGTTTTTCAGTTAGGATGGCACGAGTTAGAATCCAACCCAACCACCAAACCGACAATTCAGGTTGGGAAAATAGACCAACAGGGGAAGACATCGACCAAAGTTGGCTTTGTCGGGTTTATACTCTTGAAATCAATTATATTTTTTATTTTTTTTACTTAAAACCAATTTTTCCAAATTGAGTCGAAGCCAACCCGAAAACCGACCTGACGTCCCACGAAACCAACCCATCAGTCCTGTTTGGGTAGGTTCCACTCCTAGTTTGAGTGAGTTCTTTTTAGCATATCACGTATTCATCTGTGATATAGCATGTTTAGTAAGAAGAAATTACTTCAAAATAACTCACAAGTCAAGGCCAACCCAACGATCAAGAAGCACATGGATTCCGTCATCTGTGAGCAATAATATCCTTCCAGGAAGGAGGTTGGAAAGCATTTAGAAATGCAATTATTGAACCAAAACCAACATCTCTAGGGTGATATTATTCTTCGTTTTTCAATTTACCACGCAGCAGTAAATACAAAGAAATCATCTATGAGATAATTCAATTACAAATTACCAACTTTCATAATGGATGTACATAGGCTGTACCAATAAGTAATATCAACAGAAACAGTATACCAATGTCATGAAAGAAACGCAATTCACTCGTCAGAGAATGAAATATGTGCATGTGAATGTGGGTATAAACAGGCTTCATAAATTACTGTGAGGCAGTCCCCCTGACTCCTGAGTGTGGGCAGCAGAAAAAGAATTTTAAAAAAAATACTGTTTGATCTTCTCGCTCTAGATCTGCAACTAGATTTAGGGTGTGTGTGGTAGAGATTAAAATCAGATTAAAATTGAAAATATAGCCGTTATTGTTGACTTTTATTAGCCGGATGAAACCCAATAACGGCCATATTTTCAATTTTAATTGGATTTTAAGCCGTACCAAACGGGGCCTTAGCAATGAATTGGCCGAACTAATAACAAAGGATTCGTGCAGTCAATCTAAATTCTTAACCAGGCTTAAATTATCCTGTATATCATCTAAATAGGCAAGTTTACTATCTACCTTGACCTGAGTTCTCCAATCATAGTCAGAAAGTCTGAATTTACTGATAGTCCAGATGTTATTACAAAAGTTCTCCAATTACATATTCTCTAAATTCTTAAACTCAGTCACAATGATGTTCAAGGTCAGAAAGTTCCCAAGTCATTTTGATACCTCTCGCTTCCTAAAACTAGAAAGCACCGACTTAATAACCCCAGAACCAAAATTATGCTGTTCAACAGAGCACAATCTAACTTCCTATTCTTAATTTGCCAACAGATCCAATAAACTACTCTTTACAAAAGCAGTACTCACTCAAATTCATTACATGTCGTTGATGTCAATGAAAACAAATTAAATAACTCAACCACTTGATCTCAAGTCAAGTTAATCACGAAACAGTGGGCTTTAACGAATAACATGGTACCATGAGGGAGCTAGAAATCAACACTTGGTACTAGTACTAAATAATAAAATTGGGGCATGTTTGACTTGCAATACTCGTCATGACTGGAGAATACATTGAACAAAGATATAACTTCTCTCTCTCTCTCTCCTTTTTTTTTTTCCCCAGTAATATTATTGCGCCACTGTCTATTCCACCTTACAAAACATACTCTTCAAGTACATATGGAGAAAATTGAATATATTAATTAACAGAGCATTGATACCCCAGTAACATTCTCGCCTAAGTCACAGACATGGATAAAATGAATAATCCGTGTCCATGCTGATTGGCAAACACATCTTTCACATCCAAAAGCCTAACTTTTATGTTAGCAAAGCTACTCTATTATATTAAGTTATTTTGCTGACAATTAACTTGTCAAGGTTCCTATCCACCCACACAAACGACGACATGTTATATCAAAATTAATGCAAAAGAAAATTACAAAATTCTTATCTATCCCTTAACAAACTGTAGTAATTTGATATTGAGAAAAAGAGATACCGTACTGGCCGTTGTGAATATGGGACCAAATTTCCTCCAAAATAAAGCCTATCACTCAAAACGCTTCCAGAACGAAGATGCGAGATTGATTCAAGGCAAGAATCATTTATTAATAATTATTTAATCAGAACAATCGATGAAAACATTTAACGATCATAAAAAGATAGAAAGAGGTCAATATTACATAATATATTTACCTTTGAATCGAATATCTTGAAAATCCTAAAACAAACCTGGCAAGGGCAAAGATGAATGAATATTCTACAATAGAATAAAGAAGTGGAAGAAAGCTGTACCATGCAAAGTTGTATAACTTTCTTTTAGTACGACGTCGATTGACGTTTACCAAGAGGATTATTCTTGGTGTACAGGACAATACGTAACAAGAACCTTCATGGAAGGAACCAAAATTCAATTATTGAACCAAAGGGAGGGCCCCGTCAAGTCAGGAAAGCACCGAGAATTATCAATGCAATTATTGAACCAAAGGTACAAAATATCTCAAAGCTAATTATATTTTTATTTTTTTAGTGGACTAAGCGTAAGCACTGGGAAATAGATATATTCCGCTACAAATAATTCCTTTCCTTTTATGGAAAGCATTTGGGCAGATGCTTTTTGTTAATTTGATCTACAATGCAGTTTAACCATCAAATAGTT
The DNA here is from genome assembly GCA_903798395.1 of Fraxinus floribunda. Classification (NCBI taxonomy): domain Eukaryota; kingdom Viridiplantae; phylum Streptophyta; class Magnoliopsida; order Lamiales; family Oleaceae; genus Fraxinus; species Fraxinus floribunda. The sequence continues at coordinate 3,850 of CAIGRS010156414.1, read as the reverse complement.
GATATGTATTGAGCTAATAAATTATTAATGTATTGATCGAATTCGACATTGAGTAGTCCATCCTTATATGCCCAAGAAGGTGCACTCCTACAAAATCATTGCAGTTCTGTCCTTAGATTGTCCCCATTGAAAACCATTAAATTTTAAACTTTTCATTGTCCGGCCCCACGTCTGAATGATAGCAGACAGTACAATAATGTGATTCACATGGGTTTGACTACTACGTTGGTTAATGCGGAAAATGACATTTGTGCCGCTAGATTTGCCATCTGGTTGAGTGATAGCAGGGGTAAAAATGGCATTGCACCAGTAAAATGGAGGGTATATATGTCAATGGGTTCCAACTGTTTAGTACATTTTTTTGAATTGTGTGACACTTGAAATGATATGAACAAAAGTGGACAGTTGTTTCCACCAAATTGGGTTGAATAATGAGCCAAAATGTAAAATAACGAGAATTAATGGGGGCCAGAGCGTTTTGGCTCAAGTCACCGGAAGATTTAGGAGTGGTTTGCCAGTTAAGGATGGAACGAGTCAAGTTAGAATCCAACCCAATCACCGACCTGACATATATCAAAAACGCGTTTTCGAAAATAGGAAAGAGAACGTGTTTTCACTGTTTTAAAAAATCGAAAATAGAAAACGGTAAAGACAACATGCTCTAAATTTTTCTTCTAAACAAGGTCAAGTGAAAATAAGCCCCTTGTGGAAACCGGATCCTATCAATTAAGGATAGGAGCCAAATTGATTCTNTGACTTATGTTCCCACACAAGAGCAAGTTGCTGATATTTTTACCAAGGGGCTACCTCGACCAAGCTTCAATGATTTCATATGCAAGTTGGACATGATTAACATCTATGATCCAACTTGAGGGGAAGTGTGGAAACCGGATCCTATCAAATAAGGATAGGAGCCAAATTGATTCGGATTTGATTATGGGATTTGTACATTCCAAAATTAGTAGGGTGTAAATATGTATTGATTTCTTTCTTACTTTAGGAGATTAGTTTTATTTCCTTTTTTTTTTTCCATTCCCGTAAACTATATATTGTACCAATTTCCATTGAATAAATAAGCAGGAATCAATCAATTCCTTTTTCTACATGGTATCAGAGCCGGTTCGTTTCTAACATAGCCAACAGATGGCCGAATCAGTCACGCATGACAGGGGCTCCATGACCTCTGACTCAGAAGCTGAAGTCACGCCTGCCATGAACACCGGAGGGATCGAAAACTCAACCTTCCAACTCTCTACAGAGAAATTGAATGGGAAGAATTCCAGAGAGTGGGCACAGTCGATGAAGCTAATAATCAATGGAAAAGGAAAACTTGGATACTTAATCGGTGAAACCAAGATGCCGGCCTCAACCAACGTGACTCTCCTTCAGAAGTGGAAATCGGAGAATTCGATGGTGACTGCCTGGCTTGTCAATTCCATGAAGCCTGCCATCGGGAGAACATACCTATTTCTTCCAACTGCGAAGGATGTTTAGGAGGCAGTGAAAGAGATGTATTCAAATTCTAAGAATTTCTCCAGAATTTTTGAATTAAAGACAATTGTGGCAAACGAAACAAGGAGATCGAGATGTAACTGAGTATTATCTGGAGATGTCTTGGTTATGGCAGGAATTAGATCAAAGTTCAGAGGAGGAATGGAAATGTGCAGAAAAGGAACAGGTCTTCGAATTTCTTGCGGGTCTTCATCGCGATCTTGACGAGGTTCACGGCCGGATACTTGGCCGTCGACCCCTACCCACGTCGCGGGAAGCCTTTTCCGAAGTCAGACGGGAAGAAGACCGGCGAAAGATCATGTTTACCGACTCGGGCACGCCGGCGGAGGTCTCTGGCTTGATCTTTAAATCTGCGCTCTCTACCTATGGGCTGAAATATAAGGACTCAGGCCCTATTAATGGGCCAACTGCTGGAAATAATGGGCCAGCTAAGTTAAATAGCGGGCTGGACTTGAATAATGGCCTAAATAACTCTAATGATAGGCTTTGGATGATGGGCTTTGGATGATGGAGGCATAGCTGGGTCGGGTCAAAAATCTCGAGGTCGACCTTGGTGTGAGCATTGTCAAAAACCAGGGCACAAAGAAGATACTTGTTGGGACAAACATGGAAAACCAAGCGATTGGAAGCCTCGACAAAACAGTAAAAATCGTGGGTACCAAGCAACTTTTGATCACCAAATGGGAAAGACCGAGTCTAGCAGTGCATTCAATACCGAATAGTTGGATCAACTTTACAAAATGTTTTCCAACCTCCAATCATCAAGTCAGACACCCACAAAATATCCCTCTAGCTCGTTAGCGCACAAAGGTAATTTTTTAAGTGCCTTACATTTTGCAAATCAACCTAACATCCCCTGGATTATTGATTCAGGGGCCTCTGACCACATGACGAACTCCTATCATCTATTTTCTACATACTCCACCTGTGCCGACAACCTGAAAGTTAAAATTGCAGATGGCTCACTGTCGTCGGTCGCAGGGAAATGGAGTATTAAAATTTATGACTCTATAATTCTTGAATCTGTCCTTCATGTTCCAAAGTTGTCGTGTAATTTACTGTCCATAAGCCAATTGACAAAAAACTCAAATTACTCCGCTAAATTTTTCCCATCTTACTGTGTTTTTTAGGACCTGTCATCGGGAAAGACGATTGGCAGTGCTAAAGAACGTGATGGACTTTATTATTTTGATGAGATAATGTGAGTAAACAACAAGAAGTCACGCTTTGTAATTCTACATCTGTCCCTAGAGATATAGTGATATTTTGTTATGGCATTTTAGAATGGGTCATCCAAACTTTCAGTACCTAAAACGTGTTTTCCCATCTATATTTATGAATAAACGATCTTTTGATATTCAGTGTGAAAAATGTAAGTTTGCAAAACATCACGGAACATCTTTCCCAACCCCCACATACAAACCATCCAAACCATTCACCATGATACATAGTGACGTATGGGGTCCTTCACGAATTCCCAATCGCACTCATGCAAAGTGGTTTGTAACGTTCATTGACGATCACACTCGAATTTGCTGGGTGTATCTACTAAAAGATAAATCCGATGTCCGCTCCGTATTCGTCAATTTTTATATCATGATCCAAACACAATTCCAAACACAAATCCAAACCTTACGTACTGATAATGGCACCGAATACTTCAATGCTACCATGGGTGATTTTCTCCAATCCCATGGAATAATTCATCAAAGCTCTTGCGTCGACTCCCCACAACAAAATGGGGTTGCCGAACGTAAAAATAGACACATTCTCGAAGTTGCTAGGGCATTGATGTTCACTTCTAATGTGCCAAAACTGTTCTGGGGGGATGCAATTCTGACATCCACCTTCCTCATCAACAGGATGCCAAGTCGAATCTTAAACTTTAAGTCTCCCCTCCAAACACTTCAATCAGTTTTTCCTACCTAATGTCTAAGCTCCAACCTACCATTTCGAGTGTTTGGATGTACTGCCTTTGTTCATATTCATCACATGGGTAAATTTGATCCTCGAGCTGTTAAATGTGTTTTACTCGGTTACTCTCCTACTCAAAAAGACTACAAATGCTATGATCCCTCCACAAAACGACTCTTTGTCAGTATTGACGTCACCTTCTTCGAAACAACCCCATATTTCAAACAAACCTCTCTTCAGAGGGAGACACTACATGAAGATCGGTTCTTTGAATTTGACCTCCATCCTCTTGATCCTACATCTACCAACAATCCCATACCACCATCTAATATGCCATTAACAGAGGAAAACTTGCAGTCAGGGGGAGATGTAGCAGACCAAAGTAATAAAGAGATTTTGGTTTACTCACGGAAGCCAAAATCAA
>CAIGRS010156385.1:0-11165 GCA_903798395.1 Fraxinus floribunda | reverse complement strand
AATTTCAATGATAATGAGGAGTTTGACTCGAAAGAGGACTTTTGGATGACAAAAGACACTTTTTGGAGCATTAACCCGAGGGACGGGCGCCGGCGCCACATTAAAAACTGGGACAGAACCCCAGGCGCCTAGTCGCCGGGGCCTAGGCCCGGCCCGGCCCACGGCAAGTTTTTCAGTCCGAATGTGTATTTTTCGCGTTTTTCTTTTCCTACTTCATTTTGGACTTAGTTTTTAGCATCCTACTTTATCAACAACTATACCAAGAGGTCTTGGACGTCCCCTACATGTTTTATATAAATACTAGGTTCTTCTATACAATTTATAGTGTGAGATTTATGATTACTAGTTTATAGGATCATTGTAATATTTTTCTCACTTCTCCATTATTCTTGTGGTGCAATAAAATCTCCTAATTCCTCTGTCATATTCTTGTCTTCTTTTATTCTTTTATTTTTTATTGCATACTTTATTATTTTGTCATATAACTTCAACATTTCAATCCGGTGATTGGTATCATAACAAGTGGTATCAATCCATGCAAATGGTATCAGAGCAATTCTAGTATTGACTTATTTTGTAACAATTATGTTTTTTGTCATTTGACTAAACACAGAAAGCACTACGCTACTTCTCTCTTCATACTTTACTTTTAATCAGCAAATATTTAAGAAAGTAAAGTAAAAACGATTATTTTTTGATTATTGGGGACCAATAATTTTCTTTTTCTTTCCTTTGGGATATTGGAACAAGATATTTAAAGAAGATTTTATGCCCAGTGAGTGGTGAATAATGCTTGGGAGAGAGAACATAATCTATCAAATTCTTAACCTTAAATGAACAAACAATTTCAACCTCAGTTATGATGATATGTAGACCTTATTCCATTTTAAGACACTTCACTTTAATGTAAGTCACATCTAATGAGCAGTCTGTGGGTACCACCCCCCCTACCTCACCCCCAATCCCTTGTCAAGATGAAGATGAATAATGAGTTTCTTAGTCGTCTAGTGCAAAATGTCACTCTCTCTTCTGTTTGGCAGATTTAATAGTGGGTTAGTACATTGGTTGTCAAGTCATAAATCTCTGTTTGGTTGGTTTACTATGACTTATCACTTATGAGACTTGTCGATAGTATTGACATAAATCAACAAACTAGATTTGGTGAGAAATTTATGGTAAATTAGGGTTGAGTTCCTTAACATCTTACATCGTGTGTGTGGATTATGGGTTTTTAAATTTAAAAGTCGACTTTAGATTTTCAAATTATTTCAGTATGTGAATCTTGATTCATATCTGAACAATATCATCAAAATGAACATTAAAATTGCACGTGACTCAAAATTGGAGGACAAAATTATCAAATCACTTGAACAATCCTCTTCAATTCATGTGAAAGTTGAGTGCAAATTTAAGGTTTATACTAATAGTTTTCTTCATGTAGAGACCCATGTTCACACAGTTAAATAAGTTGAAGACATCCCTAATTTTCCCTCAATTTACTACTGAAGCAAATATGGCTCTTGAAATATAATCCACAACCCTACAAAAATTCTAACATTGTGTATCTCGAGTTTCAAAGTCTTGCCTGGCTCCCAATGGCAGAAGCACTCTATATTCTATGCTCGCCTAAAATGGAAAATTGTATAATGCTAGAAAAGATTATGAACACAAGATTTCAAAAAGAATGTATGGTATAATAAATAATTCTTATCTTTCACGCAAATAATTTAGAAAATAGGTATATGTCCCTTTCATATTACCAATTAATCTCAAGGCGTCTATTTATTGGGCAAGAAAATTGTACTAGCCAAAGGTACATAGTTGTTAGGAATTCATGCCAAAATACTCTCTTTAATACAAGTTTTGAATGCCACAAAGCATAATTACCAATTAAAGTTCTATAATGGAGTGAACCATGCCAACTTAGGTCAAATTTTGATATTAGTTTTTGAATAATGGTATTTATCTATAGTCTAGAATCTAGATGATCATTGATCTATATGATAGAAGAGTAATTGTTATATAAATTAATGATCATCTAAACTCTGGTTGAATATCATAATTTTTTTGTGAATGTTTTTTCATCCTCTCCTACAAAATGACTTGCACGAAACTAGAACACGAATTCTTTATATAAGATCATTATATATTATTTTGTTGATTCCGATATTACCCCCATACAAAATGTCTCACACATTATAAATTTTTCTTGTACATTTTACTAAACTTGAACACGATATTCTCTATATACAATCAAGATATATCGTTTTTTAAATTATGATCTTCCTCTCTTAGACAAAATAACTTGCACATTATACACTCATCTTCTACTTCTACAAAACTTGAGCATGTGTTGATTGTACAAGATTAAAGCATAATTGGCTATTAAATACAAAAATATACTCTTCTTAACACTATTTGAATGCTACACTAAGCATAATATTACTATTTATGACATCATCAATCAATTATGGCCCTCTAGTCGAGTAAACCATCCTTTTATTGATTTCAATCTCTCAGTTGTACGTTACAAACTTGAATAACTCGGATATAGACTCCAGTACTTCAACAAAAAACTAAGGTGCTTGTATTAGATAAAGGCACCATGGACAATTAATTAAAAAAAAAACTCATTAATACAATTTTAAATGCATAATTACCATTTATGGTATCCACCGACCAATTAATAGTCAAAATACTTCAAGAGACATGACAGGAAAGGGGCGAGACTTAAAATATTCCTATTAAAAAACGTAAAAATAAAATAATTCAAGACTAGAACAGAGCAATGCTGGGTAACGGCAAGATATTTTTTCATCCTTCCCACTAATATTGAGTGGATGGCACCGACTGCTTCACTTTTTCAGAATGCCTTTTTGTGAATCTCTCTTATTTTTTACTCCAATCTCCCTCTTTTGTACAAAATAGCTTCACAAACAAACTTCACTATAGACACTCGTACTTTTATAGAACTTGAGATTGTGTTCTTTATAGTAAGATCAAGACATCGTTGACAATAACTTTGGATTCAATAACTTGCAGAGGATTTGGGCAACATGTAGGGGCTGTTCCAACACTAAACCAATTGCTCTTATGGACTCTTGGAATTGTTCTGCAAAAAGAACAGAATGCAAATCAAATGTAAAGAATAGGATACCAACCAAGTCCCTTCAGCTGTATATCCTTAGTTTGAAAATATAAAAAATGAACCATCACTAATCTTCCGGAGTAGCTGCAAATCACTTAATCTATTGGGGTCCAAAAATCTACGGTTTTACCTTTGATTCCAAGATCATTTTGCTATCAATGTAGTACTGGTTTGGATGATTAATCCCAGCATCACATGATGCCCCATGAACAGCTTCAAAAGTCAAGGTGCATGCTAACTGCATAAACAATATTTAAAGGTATCTAACTTCTTGCTTGAACAGTTAAATCAAAGATAACTATAGGAGTTCTTGGAAGTGATGAGGGCAAGACTCGTAATAACCTGAAAATGTCTGTTTCGCTTTTTATCAATGATCTCTTCCACAGCACGACCACCCACTCCCATCTTAGCAAGAGCTTCTCTCAAATTCTCCTCACTGCTCAGGCAAACACAATCAATTTCACAGGAATTGAACCAGCCAGAAAATGGAAACCAAAGGTCAAAAATGCCTGAGCATAATAATTAGATAAGCACGAAAAAGTGATGCTTCTAATGTTACTGGTTGTTGGTTAATAATAGCCATTCAATTATCAGGCTGACTCAACAGTTCTGACTAATTTATTAACTTGTTTTAAAAGTTTAGCTGGGTAAAATTAACGGCAGTGATACCTTTTCTGGCATTAGGTTAATTGTTCATTAATTTGAAACTACTGATAATAAAAGAAAAGTAACTATAAAGATATTGATCAAATCATAATTATGAGAAATGTAGTTAAATTCTTAAACTTATTAAGATCAAATTATTCAAACCCTCCTAGAAAAATCCAAATCATTAGTCAACTAAATCAAGAATAATTTAATGAAATGATTGAAACTACAATGAAGATGATAGAATTCAAGAATGACAATACATATGACTGAAGAGCAAGTCATCAACAAAAAGGGAAAATTATTTGGACAAATTAGGTCAAATTCTTATATGGGAACAAAATTTCGATTGTTTTGAGCACTAGTTAAAATTTCTTGAAGGCTGTGGCATGATTGCCAGTCGTATGATGGATTTTCTACTTAGCTGTATTTCAACTTGTATGCCATGCACTGGTATGTAGAAATTTGTAAAGCTGACCACATAATAAAGGTATGATTGATTGGAACCTTGTAGAACCGAGCTTAGAAGATCAGAGAAGGATGTTATCTTATAGGAGTTCTGACCTGAAATGACGATAAGGACATCCATGATGATCTCCAACACCTGGGGTTGAACTTATAATCTTTTGACATGAATAGGGAGTGTAATCCTGCAATCCTCAAAGCATAGAGTATCAAAAATTAAAGAAAACCAATAAACGTGAATTTCAAGCAATTTCTTCATGTTCTATATCAATCATGAATGCAACACCTTAGGTTAAAGACATCGCAAGGAAATAAAAAAGGAACATAAAAAACAAAGTATATAAATCCTTCATAGTTTTTTCTCCATTTTAAATAGAATATATAGTCTTTCTCCAACATTCAATCTCTTTGGATGACCCAGTGACAGATCTACATCTCAACATGGGAGAGAAGGAAAATTACAATCCAAATGCCAATGTCTGTTTTACAAAATGATATCAGAATAAAAAATTAGGCTATTATTCATCCTGGTTCTCATTTTGCCCCCTTGTCTTCGATGTACTGAGAAAAAGTTATTGCCCCTGTTTGGGCTTCATTATTTCCAAAATACATCTTTTCAAAACTAATTTTCAACCACACATTCTTCTAATATTACACATAAACCCAAAACTTTTCCTCATCTTTTAATCATGCATTCTCCAAAAAAATCACACTATTTCAAAATATATATTCTCCCAAAATCACATTAAAATGGAGCCCAAATGGGGGCATTATTTTAATACGTCTTCCACTCTTTCCCTTTTCTATCATGACTAATTATACGTTTTGATTCCAGACATTATATAGTTTCCTCTTTCTTTTCTTCAAAGAGAAAGCACAGCCAGAGAGCATGTTGAGGCCAGCAAGTCCAGTGTATGATCATTTTTACTAGCTTCTAGACCTGCTAGAACACCCTAAATAACACTTTGTTTCACAATGAATGTCTTGCGTTAATTGATTTTTGGTCAATCAGACCTATTACAAAAGCAACACTTCATTTAATTGTGGGCAACTAGTTGATATAACACTAAAATTCATAACATATATTATTATTTAGATTGTTTTCAGAATCAAAAAGTTGAATACATCAATGTAAAGTCTAGCCAAATTATTCGAGTTGACCAGCAAAGGGAGGATATTGATTCTGAAATTCATGTGGTATTAACGATCTAACAATCTAACCACTGGTACATGAAAAACTTGTCAATCAGGATAATTTGAACTTACTGTCCTCTTCCCTTCTTTTCCATAATTGTGGCGTATGCTATATGCATATTCTTTGTCGAATCTGTCGGCACCAACCTAAAAAAGTAACACAGCACACTTTAATTTCAATGGAAGGGACGTGTAATGCAAGAAATGAGCCCGGAAGGAAATTGTGAAGTAGTTTTACTATCCTTTTAATTACTATACAATTGCAATCCAATTCTGTCCACAAAAGCAGCAAGGTGTAAAGATGGATATGTAAGGGCAATCCCAGTGTTCCTTTTGGTACTGAACCAGTTCAGTCTTCCTATTTATATTTTCATTTATTACTATTAATATTCATAGGACTACTCGTGGTCCAGGCAATGTTATTAGTGTACTCTCTCATATGGACAATTCCAATGCCTGATAACATCCATTTAATGCTTTGATAAAACAGTACATGCTTCAAAAATAGGTTGCAGTGAATGCGTTTAGTTTTTCATTTTAACAAGCTGTCCAACTTTTTTCTCACTTGAAACCAAAAATGAAGAAAAGGATCAATATGCTCACCTTTCGGGAGAACTCCGCTTTCCAAAAAGCAAGGGCATCATCTAACTTCAGTCCAACACCCTAAAAATACAGCAGAGCACTAATTCAGTGCCTTGATGAAGAACTGAGGTACTTCTCACTTATACTGACATCAGATGAAGCAAGAATTCATCTTTAGTGTGTTTATTAAAGGTTCAACACAAATAATCACGGAAATGTAGAACAAGCGCATCAAATTCCAAGATATGCAGAAAAAACATATCATTTTCAATTAGCTAGCACAAGAAATAGTGTTTTTTTTTATAAATATCACAATTTGGAAGGCCATCCAATATATTTTCATATTACATTCACTAACAGAAATTATTTCTCCAAATATCATTGAACTTCAATAAATCACCCTTCCTCTCAGTCTATAAAAACACTTATACCACATGACTTTCAAGAAGCATAAATGCTTCGATCAGTAAAAAAAGATTTTAGGTACACATGGCTGAATAAAAAAAGAAAAATACACATCAAAATGAATTTGTTGCATCCTGAAATGCTCAAACTCACCTACCAAAGCTCCATATTAATGGAAAGGTATAAAACAGAAATGAATAATTAACTTTGAAAGCAAATAACCTTGAGAAATAAACCCAGTTGCATACGACCTCCATGCTTCAAATGATGATCCACTCTGAGCTGCAAGTGGTGCCGATCATGAAGAAATACAAGAAAAGATGAAAACATATTTATAAACTGACAGCTAACTGTAAATACAGAGTATGAAGACATTTACATCACTCTAACGGCAAGAAGAGCAACAATAAATCTAATTCTATAGACAAAATTGTTACCTTGTCAAACAAATGACGCATGCAGAGTGGGAATGATCTTTTTGCAACTTGATCAATGTCCTTTATTGATAGTTCAGCATATTCTTTTGGCTGTAATAGTAGTATACTAAGTCAATCAACTGAAGTTGAACTTCTGCCATTCCAAGGTTAAGTACTAGAATTACCTGGCTGTAGTCAGGACCTAAATAACTTGTGGATAGAGCTTCAACAATCTATGTAAAGCAAATGGGGTTAGATACAATATAATTCAGAACAATGAGTTTTCATGAATCACTTCTGGATACTCACAGGAGTTAGTCTGTCATTTTCTTGTTCTCTGATCATGGAGATCCATTTTCTGAAAGCAAACACTGCAGGTTATAAAATTCTATACGATAAAAGTTTATGCTTTTAAGTTTGCTAGTCAATTTAGAAACAAACACTCCAAAATTTAAGATGCATATTTTATGAAGACGATTTTAAACCCTCCCAGCTTTAATTTTTTTCCACTGACAATGATCTGTAGAAAATATGAAAATCCTTCAAATATCAAAAGGTTAGTAACATAAATATTACCACTGGAAAAGTTCAATTGGTTATGTTAGACTAACTAATGTTATGCTATCTAATGTCAATAAATCCACAAGTGAAGATTCCATGATTAAAGACTTCACAATTGTTGCCTCTTCAAATAGGAAAGACAGCCTCAATGATTGAAGATTACACCTACGGATTAATTCTAGGAATTTCTCTGCACATACCTTCTTTTCTCTAAGCTTTGTATGTAAAGTTTCTTTGTGTATAGATCATCATAAATGTAATGCGCCTATAGATAATAATATACAAATGCCAAGACAAATTGTTAAAGCACATTTTTTTTCAGGTTCCAATGAACTATGACAGATGAATTTAAAACGCATTTTTTTATTTCAGTCGCATCTGAGAGGGTACAAGTTTTTGGAAGAAACTACTGATATCTCTGCATAACAAAATTATCATCAAAGTATATAGTCTAATAGAGAGAGACATTGCCAGACCATACAAGAGTCACAAGATGTAGTGTCCCAGACCATCGAAACCGGATAACCATGAAGAAATTTCAATAGTTATCATTGTAAACCCCAAAGATAGCTAATCGAATCATTGACAAAAAGAGACAATGCATACACTTTATGAGGGAAAAAAAAACAATGAAAACAATTTTGAATGAAAAATTACGATGAACCTTTTTGTCAACGCAAGTGCCTTTGAAAGATGGCTGCGGTATTGTGTCATAAGAAGGGAAATCACCTACAAGAAGATATTAGACACTTGAGCACATATCTCAGTTGAAAAGATGAAAACAAGTTTCTATTGAAAGTGAGTCAATTAGCATGTAATATATTCACCTGGTTCATTGCAAAATACGCATTTCCCTTTTGTACAAGTACTTTACGCTTCGCCACAAGGTCAGGAACTTCCTCAAATGGAACCTTCAGGTTTTTTAATAATGGAAAACAAGGACCAAATAAGTTGAAAATCAACTAGAACCAAGGCTATGCCAGATCAAAGTAGGGAAACCTAGAAGCCACAACTACTAGTGTCATTCTAACCAGAATTTCACGAGCAATCTAATTTTTTTTCTTTCAGGAGTCATGTCATATTTATGAAGAATATGCATGTATATAGCCTACTTAATCTATCACCATAGCTAATGTAATGGTATTGCCAGTATGATGAAGCAAAGAATTGTTTAATGAGAAAATGAGGAGGAACAGGAAGGGGCACAAGTAGTCAATGCCTTGTAGAATTTGGTGTCAGCTGCAAAAAAGTGAAAAAGAAATAAATCAGAGCAAAAACTATCAAATAAATATTGTGGATATTTTGCTGAATATTGCAGCGTAATCCAGCTGAGCTGCTGAAGTTTAAGGAAGTAATTCAGCAAATACCTTGAGCCCCAACAGAGCGTGCTACTTGGTTCAATTTATCCTTCAAACTCTGCACAACAAGAAAAAAAAATGTTAAAAGTTACTTAATATAAGGTAACCATGTGTTTTGTGATTTTATGTGGAAAATATTAATTTGTCATGTGGGCATACATATGTAATTAAAAATGTGTATAAAGAATATCTTAAAATTAAGCCCAAATTAAGGTGATCTAATAAAGAATTAAGTAATTGTACTTTGGGCATCTAAATAAAGTGTAAGCCTGATTTTATGTTTGGAGACCGGATCCATTTGGGTTGTATTTGACGATGGGCCGAATAAATATGAAAACTATATATAGGGTTACCTTCCCAATTCACGTGCAATTTTCACATTCTTTGTGTCATCCTATCAACACAAGAATTAAAAGAGAAAGCATATTGAAAATAAAGATACAAAACCCACATAAAGGAATTCAAGAATCAAAAAGAAGGATTGGAACAATCAAATTGAAGAACACGAAATCAGGATTAAAGACCTAGAAGTCAAGATTAAAAGATTGCAATTTAAAATGTATTATTCAAGATACAAATCAATGAATCAAAGGTACATTCAGCATTAATTAATTTTCTTGATAGTTTGACATGGAGATCTTGCAATTCATGAATCCTTTATAAAGTTTAAATTTCATAAAATTCAACACTTGCATGATGTATTTGAAACTTTGTGGTAATAAGCAACATCAAGGACACGGATAAATGAGTGATCTTCGGAAGCCTTAGGAAACCTTAAACTACCTCATATTCAGCAATGCTTACGGCTTTGCATGGCAGGTCAAACTTGTCCAACAATGCCCTCTGCAGCCAAAATTGAAATCAATAAGAGATCAATCATCAGATGTAAATAATTTGATGACTGTCATACTGGAAACAGAGCCTAAGACTATATAAATTAAACAACACCTGGTCTTCAGCACTTTGATATTGAAAGCGATAGCAAAACAAGGTAGTCTCCATGGAAAGAAACCATTTGCTTAATTCCTCTCTATAAGACGTCCAATAGAAATAATGAAGAAAAAACAAAAGGTGAGTCTTGCAATTAGAGACAACAATACTATGAGAATAGAAAGCACGAGATATATAAGCTTACTCTCTGCAATAAACAAGGCGTAGAACAAAATGGGAAATGATATCCTTGTTGACAACCTCCGATGCTTCCGGATGCATCATATTTGCCTTCCATAAATCCTCTACCTACGCCAAATTCCTTTTGAGTAAGTTCAGAAACGACATTTAGGGGAGAAAAAGGTATTTTTTTTATGGGCAGATAAGAGAACATGGAACCTTTTGACATACCAATTTCACCAATTCGTCGGGTTTCTTTCCCCGAGATAATCCATCTGAAATCCCTTTAAGAACTGCATTGAGCAATTTAAACCACCAATATAAGAAACAACCCAGTTTTCCCTAAATTTGAAATGTTTCTTAAAGAAGATGGTACATCCTCCTAAATTCAGAAAATGGTAAAGATACCTAATTTCAAAAATCAAAACTTCCAAAACCCCGGACATGAAATGAATAAAAGCCCACAAAAGAAATGATTATAGCCCGGTTGAATCACGCATCTAGACCAATATCCAATTAAACCCGACTATATGGCAAAATCCCAAACTCCCTTGTTATTTAAAACTAAGAACATTTTCTCTACTGCTCTAAATTATTATTTATGTTATTTTTCATAAACAAAAACCCTAAGGAGAATAATTGGGAATTAAAAGTGCTTGCATTCCGTGTATGTATTAGAGAGTGAAGAGACCTCGGAGACGTTGAATGGCGTAAAGTTCAAATTCTTCGAGTTGGACTTCGAGGTCCGGTGCCGATCGGTAAAGTTGGATTGTCGGAACAGCAGCGGGGGCGGATGTAAATGAGGATTTCCTCTGAGATCGGACGATTTCCATGTTCGAACTTCGTTCTTCCTTTTCTTTTCTTTTCTTTTCTTTTTCTTTTTTTCAAAGCTTTCAGATATTGAATCTGAAGAGTGAAGGAGAAAATAATTATTATTAGCATGTAAAGTACATTGGGGAAGATGAGGAGGAAAATGGCGGGAAATGGTTCCCTCCCTTTTCTGGTCTGGGCTTTGGGTGGGCTAACCCTGTCGAGGCCCAGCCCAAGGTTGATTGGATTCCTTAACTAGAGATGACAAAAAAATCCGTCCCGCCCCATCCCGACGGGTTGGCGGGGCGGGGTGAGGGTGCCCGACCCCGCGAAGTTAAATTAAAAAAAAATTGAATATTATTTTTTTAATTTTGAACATTGTTTGTTATCATTGCTTAATTTGTATATTGATGTAGTTATTTTAAGTATTGTTTGTTTTGAATTATAAAATTTTGAATTTTTATTTAA
>CAIGRS010156379.1:0-11034 GCA_903798395.1 Fraxinus floribunda | reverse complement strand
CCCAATTCTACCAAAGAACCCATTGACATGTAAAAATCCTCACTCGTGAACTCTGTGCTTCCATAGTTCCATTCCTACTGTTTTCAATTCTCACTTCCCAACTCTAAGATACCTACCAGGAGTTTGTAAATGCGGGAACCAGAAGCAATGTAAACCCAGCAAGAAGAATCATCTCCATCAACCTGCAAACAATACAAACCCCACAAAAACCTTTAAAAAATAAGTATATACACTTGAAATATACATAAATAATGTGGAGGGATGTCTGTTAAATTTCAATTTTCAACAAAGTAAAAGAGAGTGACATGGAGGGCAAGACGAGTGGACTGGAGATTGGCAGGAGACGGATGGTCGAAGAGGGATTTAGGAACCACTGTCTTCTTTAAGCTCTTCACTTCCAACATCTTTCCTTCTTCAATTTCTGCAAAGAGGTGGCGGCAAAATACTGAATACTACAAAAAACTACCCTCCGAGGCTCCGAACGGCGAATGGCACAGTAAATTACAAACAACCCCCTCAAGTACCTAACGTTACAAAAATATTCGAGTTTTACTCAGTATAGTCAATGAATTTATACATTCATCAGGCTTTTTCACTAAATTTATATTCCGTTACGCTTCACGCACTAAACTTTAAAATGGTTTCGAGTTGTCACTGAATTTTACTTATTTAATTCAACTGTTCAAAAATTGAAAATTTTGAAGTATAAAATAACATACATGAAGACAATAGCCTTCTTTCATCTTAAATTACCATTCTAAAAATTATATTTTGTTAGCATTAATTAATTTAATTGACTCCAAATCAAAAATTTCATAGAATGTTTGAAAAAAATATACACACATTATTTTCTTGATTTGGGTCTACCGTGTCAATCGAAATAAAAATAATAATTTTTCCATTTTATTTTTTAGACATAAATGAATATTGTGATGTAAATTAAAATTTATGTCAATTTTAGCTAGTATTCATCTTTCTCCTTGAACAAAGCTTTTTAAAATTAGAGAAATTATATTCTATTGACCAATAACCATACTTTTCATCGTAGATTGAGAGTTTCATTATCCAGTCAATATTTATTTTATTTTCTTAATTTAGGTCAAATTTCACAAAAAATCAATTTTACTCGAAAACGTTATGAAGTTTTATGACCATTCAGAAGCATTTTAAGTTTAGTAAGTAACGTGACGGAGGTATAAATTTAATAACTAATCGAACAAGGTAAATGAGTGATGAAGTACAACATGTGAAAGTTCAATGATCACTCGAAAATATTTTAAAGTTTAGCTAGTAAAGTTTGATAGAAGTAAAATATAGTGATAACTCGAAAGCATTTCCAAATTCAGTGAGTAAAACATGACAAATGTATAAATTCAATGACCAATGAAATATTCAACTTCAAATATTCCCTCCACTTACCGTTTCATTCGCGACAGAAATAACAAAAGATTTTATTATAAGGGGAATCTTCTTCAAACCGTCAGCCTATCTGCATCCACAATCACGGCTAGCCGTAAATTGAAGAAGAGTTTGAGATGTTTTCTTTTGCAACAACTCAAAAAGTATCTTTCCCTATTTTTTTCACAATCCGCCAGGGAATTTTTCCAACAATGGTGTGATGGTGGCCGACGAGGTGGAGGGAAAGGGGTGGGACGGTTGAGGTTGGATCTTTTTCATGTTGTATGCGGCTTGTTTTTTTGTTTCATTATATTTCTATTGGTTTAACTAGTGCAGGATAAAACCTCAGAAGTCAGAACCGAGCCCTGTTCTTCTTAAGTTAAATACACGAACATGTATTTTAATTGAGAACCGATGAATTTGATTCGATTTTTTGTTCTAGATAGGACTGGACATGGATCGGTTCGGTTCTGAAGAGACCCGAACCGAACTAAAATTTTCGGGTATTTAATAAATGGAACCGTCGGGTCCAAATATAATTATGAAACCGTTCGGGTTCGGTTCCGTATCATAACTAAATTTTTTAACATTTACAACAACACTACATAAATACAACTAATGATATTTTCATTTATAATTTTTACAAATTAACGTAGCACAATTTAAAAACATATAAATAACAAACTGTCCAATAAGATTAATTCAATAAATATAAATACCAAAAAGTAGATACTAGTATTAAAATATCAGTGATCCATACCAAAAAGTAAATACTAATATTAGGTAGCTTGAGCTAAAAAAAAAATAGAAAATTTAAGGATGCCAACGAAGTTGCAAAAAATTAATTTTGCTAGATTAATCTGCTAATTTGTTTAAAAAAATTAAAATAATTTAATTAATTCAATATAAAAAATTATTTAGATTCAGTTCTCGGTTCACCCAAATCATCGGTTCTCAATTCGGATACCCGTTCGAGTATTTAATTTATGAAGAACCGCTCGGTTCGGAACTTTTGCCTAACCCTAGTTTTAGACCAAGAATCGAAGAACCGAATCTCACTAAATTTTTTATTTTAAATAAGTCAAATTATTTTATTTTTTAAAATAAATTTGCTACCTAATTAATTTAATCCAAACCTAAAATATGATTTTACTATTTCTAATTCCCAATCAAGCTCAATTTAATTAAATCGACCTAAATTTATGAAGAACTCAACAGAAATGGTGCAAAAGATATCACAAGATTGGATTACATTATTTTGTAAGAGTTAAAATTGAACACGTCATAGTCGAATTAATGTAGTGTTGTTCTAATATAAAAAAAATTAATTATTGTACAACTCGAGAACAAAATAGAACCGAACTCAATCGGTTCTATAATTAAATTTGGACCCGACGATTTCATTTACTAAATACCCGAAAATTCGCCCTAAATTTAACTAAAAGCATCGAGTATTGTCATCTTTCTAATAGAAAAGTTGAATTTTTTTAACCGTTAGCTTAACTAAAATGGATGGAAATGACCAATTTCACAACTAAAGGTGAAAATGAGAATTATTTTTAAGGATAGTAAAAAAATCTGTTCAACCTGATATCCGTACAACCTCGCCCCGAATGGTGTGGAAATTACCCATCTTATCGGGTAAACGAAGCGGAAATGAGGTGGGGTCATTCCTTCTACCCGCCCTATTTAAAGTCAATTTTAAATTTACATTTTTTATCAAACAAAAATAAAAGATTTATCATCATTTTTAAAAGAACATTAATTATTCTTAACAAATTAGAAAAAAGTAATAATATAAAGGCAAGAAAAACAAAAAAATAAGACGATAAATAGAATAGAGACCTGCCCTCCCCAAACCAAATCCGTCCTGCTTTAAATGGAAATGAATTAAGCTTACAAAAATCCACACAAAATGGGCTTATGAATGACGGATTCATCCCATACCCACCGCATTGCTTGATTTTGCCAAGAATGACATGATAGGTCCTATCGCTACAATAACACCATAGCTTCAGGATCATAGAGAAAATAAGCTGAGTTATATAGTGCAGGGCCAATTTAACATGACTACTAAAAAGTCGAAATGAATTTTTAATACCTAAAAGTTACTTTTGAATCCATTTAACTAATTTTATGAAAATCCTACTAATTAGAAGAATCTATAGAAACAGATTGTCCAACTGACTCCCTCTTAAGAACTTACGAAATAAGATCTTTTAAAAATTAGTTTCAAAACAGAAATTAAAACTTCTTTCAAAAGCTTTTCTACAAGAAACAATAATCTTGTCAAACGAACCCTTAATCCAACAAGGCCATCCCTTAGACATCCACTGTAAAGCCGGACCGTTGGTTTCACCACATTTTCTTATTTCCACGATTGTAATGACAAATAGCAATGAAAGAATTGAAATTAACTTTTGCTAAGATGGGCATTTGAAGTGTTTTTACAAATATATTCCCATCCAACTTTTAGACCTCTAGAAAGATGGTTCATGTCTACATTAAGAATTAACTTCGAATTTGAAATATGCATAAAGAAAATTTGATAAAAATTTGTTTCATGCGTGGAATAGAATAATTTGCTTTTCCTCCATCTCTTCAATGGAAATTTCAGTTTCACGGTATTTATTCAATAGAGAGTCGTTGAAACTATGTTACAACCTCTGAGCTTGGGGCCATGGATTGCCTAGCTTTGCACTTGACAAAACGTGAATGCCAGAAGAAACTTCTAACTCCGATGGGCCATCATCATTTGGTCTGTTGGTTATATAAAACATGGATAGAGATAGGAATGCAAGCCTCCCATCCCCCCTCGTGCAAGCCCAGCCAAGTCTCACCTACTTCCCCATTTCTTCCACCGATTATTTCACCATCTACTCATAATCGCTCAAATAGCAACACCCGCTACCGCACCTTTCTGATCTTAATCACAACATAATAATCATAGTTTCTATGCACCATAAACGTGCCATAAAGCATATATGAAAAACTCAAAACAAAGGGCAATCTTCACTTTAGGTCCCTGAGGAAATGATACATGAAAGCCCATTGACAAATGGCAACCCATTGAACTGCAAAATCTAATGAATAGTTTTATCACTGCATAAGACCAATACGGAATATACAAAGATATAACGAAATAGCCTATAATCATATATGGCACAAAAAAAAAAAAAAAAAAGTTTCTTACAAGCAGTAATGAACCATATAAAGTGCCCAAAGAGAGATAAGTAGCCTACCATATATATTGAAAATAGTATTCAAATGTTTAAACATAGCTTGAAGCTTTGAACTATTCCTAATAACAACTTCCAATGGATTGTAAATGCAGAAAGTCACCTTTCCAGTAGATGGATTTTCTTTTACAAAGATGAACACAAATAAAAAAAAAAAAATCCAGCATAACCTACAAATCATAGAATTGTTTGTAGTGTTCATGATTAAAAGTTACTTTCCTAGAAGTAATTTAGAGCAAGTACATAAAAAGTAATTCAAATTCGTACTTAATAAATTAAAACTTAGAAGAAAATTTGATTTTACTTTTAAACCAAAACTTAAACCTTCCTTCTCGTGCACACACCCAAAAAGATAGAAACAAAGTTTGGTTCTTCAATAAAATTTCCATACAAGAAATGGAATTTACATCCCACACAAACTACAATGATCGCCAAAAATAACAAAAAATATTGCATGTCAGTATATGTATCTATAGAAAGATTAAAAATACTTAATATATTATCGATAATAGAGCACAAAATAAAACTTGCAAAAAGTAGAGCCCTCAGATCTCATAGCTTCTAGAATCACAGACGGCTAATCCGATGTGGATCCATCAGAGGCCTCTAACGCACCACCATCACAACCAAGCAACCAAGTGCATGTGTGAGCATCTATCTATCTATTTATCAATAGTAAAGAGTATAGGAGGTGGAGGTGGTGGTGGTGGTGGATGTGGCGGTGGAGGCAGCTGATTATTCCGGTGATGCGAAAAGGCCAACGATGAATCAAACACCGTGCCGCATCAATGCATCAATTTTTTCCATCATTGGGCAAATTTAACAGAAAAACAATTAAATATAAAGCAAATTACAAATTCACACATGTAAGTGACGACTGACGACGGCGTGAAGAATGGCGAAACTAGGGTTTGTGGATAGCGGGGGAGGAGATTTTATTGAGCCATTCGACTTCTTGTGGGCTTTAATTATGTAGTTGGGCTGATGAAGAAATTGACTCATTTATAGAGGAAATTAGGCCCTATAACTTAAATTAATTAAAGTGAAAATTACACAAAACAAGAATAATAAAAATTCAATTTCAAAAATCGGATAAAAACTTTATTTATACAAAAAATCAAATATTAATTCAAATCTTTAATACTACCCAAACCTTAAAAATCCCAAATCATTACCCGTATTTTCCTTCTTCCTCTCTCTCTCCCTCCATCTCCCGTCGATGGCTTCGACTTCAACAGGTAAAATAAAGCATTCTCCTGCTCCAATGACCAACCAATAAGCTGCACACGATCGGCAACAGTGCGTCGCGACGTTCGTGCACCTGTGTGTCGCTGGCCCGCTGCTCTCTCTCATCTCCTTCTCCATTTTCTTTCCGCCACAACGTGTGGCTGTGTAAATGGTGTTGGTGGTGGTGTGTAGTGGTGGTGCAGTGTCGGTGTGGCGGTGGTGCGGTGTGGGCGTGAAGTTGCAATCTTTGGTGTCTTTTAGAGTGGCGATGGTGCAGTGTGGGCGGCCATTTTATCTCTGGATTTTTTTTGTTGTGTTTGCGGTTGTTGGTGGTGGCTGTGGTGGTGTTGATTTTGGAGGTTGGTAGTGGGCGGCGGTGGTGGTGAGTTGGTGGTGGTCGTGGTGGCGGTGGCGGTTTGGAGATTTTGTAATAGGGTTGATGGTTGCGGTGTGGTTTAGATGAAAATAGATGAGATGGCAGTTGTGGTGGCGGCTGTAATGGAGATGGTGGCGGCGGCGGCGATGATGGAAGGATTGAGGATTTTTTTGGGTTGTAGGATACCCCGTGGAGGTTATGTGGTTTTAGTTTTAGTTGTGGTGGTGCAGTAGTTGTGGACAGTCGTTGTCGTAGTTATGTCGATATTTTTAGATGATGGTTTGTTGTTGGGAGGTGGTGGTGGTGGTTCGACGATATTTTTAGATGATGGTCAGTTGCCATGCTGTTGGTGGTAATGGTGAGGTTGTAGTCACAAGTGTTGGTGGTGGTCACAGATTATTTGGTCGTTTGTGACCATTAAATTTATAAATCTGTGATGGATAGATAATATTTGATCAATGAAAAAGATAAATTGTGACAAAAAAATGTATAGCTTAAAAAATTGTTAATTTGTGATCGATAATTTGATAATTTGTAACTATCTACTCAATTGTGACTTATAATGTTTGTGATTTGTGAATGATGAATAAGTTGTGACGTTTGAATTTTTTTATTGAGACCGATGAACAAATTGTGACCTATAAAATTTCTGAATTGTGACCTATAAAATTTCAAATTCGTGACCTTAAATTAATTTGTGATTTATAAAATTTCTAATTTGTGACCGATGAATAAATTGTGACATAAATTTTTTAAATTGTAACCATAAAATAATTTGTGACGTTTCAATTTTTTATTTGTGATCGGTGAACAAATTGTGACCTATAAATTTTTTAAATTGTGATCGTAAAATAATTTGTGACATGTAAAATTTGTGATTTGTGACCAATTATATAGAATTTGTGACATTAATATATTTAATAAATAAAATATATGTTTAATTAATTAATTTATAAATAAAACTTAAAAAATCTGAGATTTTAAATTTTAAATTTTAAATATTATCTCTTAAATTTGAAATGGGTAAAACTAAATATCTTACTTATAAAATTTTCCCCTAATTAAGCCTTTTAAGAAAGTATTAATTACGTCTTAAATTAGAAAAATCAAAACCCAACCCGATTAACTACAGCAAGTCCAAACATAACTCCCCTAGAAACATAATATCCTCATTCGTAGAAATCTCCATAGGCAAAATCCAAAAAACTCTAGGTAGATTCATTCTCTCTGAGCAAAATCCTACTGTAAATCTCCATTTGCGACTTATTTTCTGTCGATTTCTTCTTCTTTTTCACTTCGTATCCATTCGGGTTCATATCTTTATTCGTTGAAATCTTCCAGAGGCAAAATCCAAAAACTCCATGTACGATTCCTTATCTACGAGCAAAATTCGGCTATAAATCTCCATTTCGACCCATTTTGCATCGATTTCTTCTTCATCTTCCCGTCGTATCCGTTGGACTTCGTTATCTCATTCTTATTTCGACCCTAAATCCCAAATAGCCGAAACCCTAGATCAGAAATCCAAAAATCTGATTTTGATTCCGATTATTAACTCATATTTCTGCAATGACTGAAAAAAGTGGCTCGAAGATCTCGAAGAAGAACCATCCTAAAAAAAGAGGAATAAAATTTCTTAATCCTTTTATAATCTCAAGGTAGCAACATTTTTGTATGTTTTACTATGATAATAATACTTTAAATTTGTTGTATTTTGTACATTGTATTTAGTTTTTTGGTGTAAAATTTATGTCTGATTAAATGCATGAAATATGATAATAATACTTGAAATTTATGTTTGATTAAAACAACACAGTTTTTTTGCATGTGATTAGATGATGACAAATTTGAGCGCTGTAGTAATTAGTTTGCCCATTACGTTTACTATTTTTATTTTTATTGCAATTTAATAGACTTCACATGTCATGTTATGTGGGATTGTTATTGTTGTAATGAGAATTTTTGGCTCATTAGAGATTGAGAGAATCTTAAGAATGGAGAAAAGAGAAAAATAATAGTGATGCTTGTGACTATAGTTTACAAGGTTATATGTGTCATAAACCATGGATTTCAAGACAATGTGTTCAAAAATGTTTTAATTTAGACTTTAGCAGTTTTGTACAAGAGTAGGGCTTAAAACTAAGTTGTCATTTATAGCTTTCTTTAAAATGGTAATAGAATTTGTAGAACAAAATTTGAAATTTTGTTTGATGACTTTAACATTCCAATTCATTGCTCATGTGGCGTCTTACAATCAAAAATTCATTTTTGTTAGAAAAATATTCTTATAATTACTTTTTTAAAATTTATGTCAATTTTTTATTATTTTTTGTCACTTTTTTTATTTGCCAAAAGTGAGTCATGCACATGCATACGTCCACAATGACTGATATTTGCATGTAAAAGAGAGTTTTATGTTATCTTGTAGTATCATAAGTGGTCAACTTCTAGTCCTATTGTCTTCATATTTGTCACTTTTTATCAATTTGAATGATCATGACTTAACTTGGATGCTATTTTGTTGTCGCATTACCTATCTAGATGTTCACTTGAATTTAGCAAATATGAGTTGACAATCATGCTTATGCCTTCGATTTTATGTCACTTTTTTTTTTTNTCACTTTTTATCAATTTGAATGATCATGACTTAACTTGGATGCTATTTTGTTGTCGCATTACCTATCTAGATGTTCACTTGAATTTAGCAAATATGAGTTGACAATCATGCTTATGCCTTCGATTTTATGTCACTTTTTTTTTTTAGTTTTTGTGACTTTCAACTTTGTCATTTTTTTGACTTTATGTCACTTTTTTTAACTTTTATGTCATTTTTTTTATTGTCACTTTTTGAGTATGCACTCTTTTAGTTGTTGTATAGTACAAATATATTTTCAGTCATTATAACATGTTACAAATATGTATGTTACAGACTCTCCTAGTGCATGTATTTTTTGTTGAATTTTATTTTAACTGTATCTTTTTTTCTTCTTGTAGGATTGGGATTTGGTAATCCCTCAATCATGTTGGTTCAAAGGAAAAGCGACATATTATCTCCACACGAGGTGATAACAGAATTAAATGAAAATTTTAGTTCATGTCAAATGACTTTATTTAAGAATACATGCTTTGGTACTTTCATTGATTAAAGGAAACAGTATTGCAACCACAATTGATACACCAATTGTTTCTTAGACAAGTTAAGCAGCCAAATTCAAATGAAATGTGGTTCAACATATGTGACAAATTTGTGCGAGTTTCAGTTGAAGAGTTTTGTTTGATATCGGGGCTTAAATGTACTGGAAATAGTGACTTTACCCGATATAGAATGAAGAGTTGTTTAAAAGAACAGTACTTCAAAGATTACCAAAGCATCTCAACAGAAGAGGTCCAAGAAGTGTTTGTAAATTTGTCTGTTGACACTTTAGATAAAGATGTTGTTGATACATACGTAATTTATTTGATTACATATTTCCTTTTTGGTACATCGCATCATAAGGTAGTTGATGACTCATTTTTTTTGTCTTGTGGAGTCTGAGAAGTTGAATTCTTTTTCGTGAGGTATAGATGTTTTTAGTACGACTCTATCATCCATAAAGTGTGCATTTAATCAGAGAATGAAGAATATTTTTGTGGAAAAGAAGTTTTTAGAGTATAGATTGAATGAGTTCCTAGTTACTTTTCAAGTATGGAATTATGAAACTATCCCAACTATTACTCGGAAGAATTACTGCATTAAGCATAAATCTCAGCATCTTGTATGTTAAGTTGGAGTAGTAATCAGCATGTGACATCTGTGGGGATTAAGGAAGAATTTTGTTGATTTGATTAAGTAAATTTTGTACCCTTTTAATTTATGTTATGTTTTTAGTTTTTTCTGTTATTTATATGATTATGTATTTTTCAGTTGGAAGTAAATCGAATTGTGATGCAAAAAAGGAAGAAGAGTATGCAATTGGTTTATTTGTTGAAGGTTTGGGGTTGACCATGATGATGATGATTTTGAGCATCATGTTGTTCAATAGAAAAAGTTATTGGATGACGGAAAAACAAAATTCGTTGGTCGAGCTGAAAGGTCTTTAGAAAAGAAAAACAATAGGAAGATTGACGAGGTTTGTGGGCATTTTTTCTTTTCACCATTTAGGTCATTTCAATTTATTGCTTCTTATTATTTTGTGTTCTTTTCAGGAAGTCCAGTAATCCAATGAAGAATTTCTGAGACGGCTGTCTGAAGTTGAACTGAAAGTTGTTCAATCAAATGATCTAATTTTATAATGTATTTCAGATCTCAATGTTGAAGAAATGATTAAAACAAATGAAGAATTGATGGAGCGTCTACAAAGTTTGGAACGCAAAGTAGACAAGATGCTAACTGTTAATGAAGAACAAATGAAGGTATTCAAGAGTTTTCGAGTTTAAAATTAATACTTGTGACTTTTTGTCATTTTTTTAACTTATTGTCACTTTTGGATATCTTTGTGACTTTTTTTGTAGGATGGCATGAAAAGTTTACTTGGTGAAATAGATAAGGTGTCTAATGACTTCTGTAGTTTTTCTTTAGACGTTGAGTTTGAAATGAATGGTGAGGAAAAATATGTTGAAGTGCATGTCAAAAAAAGTGACAAGACAGTGGAAAAAGATGACAAGAAAATCGAAAATAGTGACAAAAGAACTGAAGAAAGTGATAAGGCACTTGAAATGAATTTGAATGATGAAATAGAGTTTTGTGAAGATGATTGGTTAAGAGTTGCTGATATTGTTGATCGTAGTTTAGCAAAAAATCGAGTACTTGTGTTT
>CAIGRS010156372.1:0-10377 GCA_903798395.1 Fraxinus floribunda | reverse complement strand
GATAACTCATCCTTTTAGAACCCTTAAACATTTCCCATCTCCTTGTAGATACAACACCCCAAAGTTGCATTCCAACTACCGCGTTATTCTTTGGACGTAATCAAAACACATGAAAATCGCAATACCACGTGAAAAGCAAGAGGTAACTAACAAAATCAAAATCATTTAATTAAGTTAAATAAAAAAATGTAACGCAGAACCATGCAATATCATGTGAATAAATTTAAAAATAAATCATGAAATTTTATATTAAAATATACAAAACACAAAATTATATCAATAATAAAATTCCATCAAATATATCAAATGACTCACCCTAAATCATTTATCAATCAAAAATTAAAATTCTCCAGCTAACTCATATAATCAACCCTCGAAAATAAATACACATATCTCTCTCTTTTTGTCACAAATAACAAAGAAAAGACAAGTAATAATCATATTAAACACAGAAAGAAATGAGTAAAACAAACATGCACATGTATAATAATGTAAAATTATGCAAAAATATGTAATAGGAGAACAAAAAAATTTCAATTTCGAGATCAACTGTCTTTTTTTAAAAAAGAAAATCATAGTTTTTCAATTTTATCATCACAAAAAATTATTTGCTTACTTATACATGCATAGTTCATAAACAAGTAAACTTTTCCCATATAACTTATTTTTAATTTAGATGGAATAAATTGTACAAGTCATTCATGTGTAAAAAGTGTCATTAAACTCATGCAAGCAAGTCTTAAAATCTTAAATCAATGAGAAATCATGTGTAAAGAATCATGGTAAAAGAACATATTTCTTCAAAATATGAAGTCAAACCCAGTGTTATTAGGATCTAATAAATTAAATATCTCATAATTCATTGTATAATTTTTTTCTTTCTCCCCAATCTGTGAGCCGCGCGCACACACACACACACACACACAAAAAGTATAAAATTGTCTTACAATATTTTATATAATTCAAATTTTTTCTTTGAAACTCAATATCAATCGTTCTTTTAAGGAGAATATATAAGAGGTTAGGTCAACTAGTTTAATGGTTTTTCCATATTTATAGTCGATTCACTAAAGAGATGACCGTCATCCCAAATCTCAAGTACGCGGTCAAACCCCAATCACAAAAGTCTAATGTGTGAGGGCATAAGATACATGTAATAACCTATACCAAGCATTCCAAACAAATTAATGAAAATTTAATTTAGCAATCATGAACTTTACTAGTACTTGATCACAAAATAGCATGTTCAAAAATATTAATTATCAAAAATCTTTTTTCTTTTTTTTATAATAAAGGAAAAATGTAAAAAAGAAATTCCTAAAATACAATGAATGGATGTGCATGCATAAATGTATAGATATCATGAATAATGCAAATGCATGCACATAAGTACTTACTCAATGAGGTACACAAGTGCCCTTATCATGAAAAGCAAAGCGAGCAATACCGCAATTAAAAACATCACTTTGACCTGGACATCATTCCTTATGATCCAAATCTTCTCAGACAAAGATGTAATCTTAGTCAACTAACTTATCAAATCAGTTAAATGACTCACTTGGTTAGTCAACAAACTTACACGAGTAGTTAGATCTTGAATGTAATTCTTAACCAATGACTTAAAACAATTAGGTCTAATGTGACCTAAAACGCCACAATTATGACATGTGGGAATGAATTTTGGAACAATCTTTAATTTCAAATTTTGGACCTTAAGTGGAGGAAACTTATGTTGTACCAATGATTTCAGTCCTCGAACACCTATATTCTTGGTCATGTTCCTATTCAAGAGTTCGCAACACATGGTCTTATGTGTCCTACCTTACCACAATGATGACATGTGGATGAATCTAGAAGCAACTTTAGGTTTCAAGTATTGAACCTTAGGCTTTGAGACAAGTACAAACTTTTTTTTTTTTTAAAGAAGAAATGGTATGGGAATTTCTTGCATTAAAGCATACACATCTTATATCCCCAATTGTTTTATTCAAACTTATCATGTTATCAATTTTCTTATATTCGTTAGAAAAAATTTGAAGTTGGGTATTTGAGTTTTCCAGATTACTCATAAGAAATTTAACCTTAATATCTAAGGACTCTTTCTCAACTCTTAAGTCATTCAAACTTCTAACGGATTCCTCGAGTTTGGCTACAAAACTCTTCTTTTCTAATTCAAAAATATTCAGTTTTTTAAAGGTAGAGAAATTTACTTTTTTGAACTTAAGGCACTCCTCAAACAATTGGTTATAAGCCTCCCGAATTTCCATATCATACTAAGATCCCGAATCAGAAATTGATTAATCATCTAGACAAAATTTTGGGTCAATGGTCACTATTAAACTTTGGTACCACTTGAAAATTTAAATTATTTAGACCCTGAAGAATTCAATAAAATATATAAAAAGAACACAAAGAATCACGTGGTTCGGCGCCATTGTGGCAAACCTACATCCACGGGAGAAGAGAAAAGATTATATTCACTTATATCCGAAGTGTTACGATGACACATATATATTCATATTACAACAAGGTTGCCTTATTGTAAAGGAGACAATCACGGAAAGAATATAACAAATAATAGAAACATTCCAATTATTATCAACCATAGACAATCACGAAAAGAATATAACAAGTAATGGAAACATTCCAATTATCATCAACCAATTTTCTCCAAATCATGCCATAATATTTTCTTCAATATTAGCACATATTCTTCAATTCACCAAATATCTCTCTTCTCCAACACTTCCCCTCAAGTTGGTGCAAAAATATTGATAGAGCCCAACTTGAACAATATCTCATGAAATTTGACAGTTGGTAGGCCTTTGGTAAAAATATCAGCCAATTGATGTCTACTACGAATGAAGAGAGTGCAAATAACCTTGGCTTGGACTTGTTCTCGTATAAAATGACAGTCAACTTCAATATATTTTGTCCGCTCGTGAAAAACTGGATTTGAAGTGATATGTATAGTAGATTGATTATCACAAAACATCTGAGAGGGTTGTGACGAACCAAATCCCAAATCCTTAAGCAAAGAGCGAAGCCAAATAATTTCACTGGCAGTAGAAGTCATTGCCTGATATTTGGCTTCAGCACTAGAGCGTGTAACAACGTTCTGCTTCTTACTCCTCCATGTCACCAAATTTTCCCCAATAAAACTGCAATATGCAATGGTAGATCTTCTATCAACAGTACTACCAGCCCAATCTACGTCTGTATAAGCAGAAATAAGAGAATGACCATGTTTACACATCCATCTATCTCTTCCAGGTGACCCCTTGAGATAGTGTAAAATTCGATTAACGGCATCCATATGTGCAACTCGTGGAGAATACATAAAGTGGCTAACGAGGTTGACAGCATATGAAATATCAGGTCGAGTAATTGTGAGGTAAATTAGTCTGCCCACCAATCTTTGGAATTGACCCACATCAGATAATAGATCGCCATCAAGTGTTAATTTGGAATTACACTCTATAGGCTTTTGAGCTGGCTTAGCACCTAATTTTCTAGTGTCTTTCAACAATTCCAACACGTATTTTCTTTGGTTTAGAAATATGCCCTTTTTTTAATATGCAATTTCTAATCCGAGAAAATACTTCAAAATTCCTAAATCTTTAATAGAAAACTGTGTATGAAGAATATTTTTAAGCCTTAATATTTTAGTAAGATCATCACCAGTAATAACGATGTCATCAACTTAGATTAAAACAATAACAGTGCCTTTCATACCCCTTTTCACGAACAAGGAAGAATCAGCATTACTCATCTTTAAACCATTCTGGACAAGAACATGATTGAGTTTGGCATACCAAGCACAAGGTGATTGTTTAAAACCATATATAGAGTTTCTTAATCTGCATGTGAGATCACTACGACCTCACCTGGAGATATACTCATATAAAATTCTTCATTAAAATCACCATGTAAAAAGGCATTCTTCACATCCATCTGAAACAATTTTCAATCTTGATTGACAACTAGAGATAGAAGAACACGAAACGTGTTCATTTTGGCTACAGGTGCAAATGTCTCATTGTAATCAACTCCATAAGTTTGAGTGAAGCCTTTTGCAACAAGGCATACTTTATGTCGTTCAACAGATCCATCATTTCAAAACTTGGTTTTATAAACCCAACGACACCCAACTATCTTATTTCCCAGAGGAAGTTTTACAATAGACTAAGTTTTGTTGTCATCAAGGGTTTGTAATTCTTCCTACATTGCTCGTCTCCAAATAGGACTGGAAATTACTTCTCTAAAATTATTCGGCTCTTGAGTTGAAGACAATACAGTTAAAAAGGCTTAATGAGACAAGGATACATTGGAGTATGATAAATGGGACTGTATAGGATGATTGACGCTTCATATGTAACAAAGTCGTTTAATTTTTTTGAAGCCTTGGATGTTCGGTTTGACATTCTAAGAATATTTTTGGAAGTATCTGGTATAGCACTAACATATTCTAGAACATTATGAGCAATTAGCGATAAAGGACTTCTATTGTCCCCATTGTCTTTATCCTGTTCGGTTTCTCCTGTACGTTCAGTCTGTACTATGATTTCAATTTCGCCAGTACTTACAATATCAGAAGAAGATATCCATGTAGTGGAAAGTGAAAACATATCGTACAAATTCTCTCCCTAAGATAAAATCTTGTTCGAACTCTGAGCCGAAAAATATAGTTCAATCTCAGAAAATCTCACATCTCATGATACAAATAGCTTATGTGATCGAGGATCATAGCATGTATATCCTTTTTTGTCGAAGAATATCCTAAGAAGATGCACTGGATGGAACGGGGATCAAATTTATCATGATGCAAGTTGATGCAAGTTCTGATGGTGTACATAACAAACACAACCAAATACTCGAATGTGAGACACATTAGACTTTCTCCCTTTTAAGACTTCCAACGGTGACTGAAAATTGATTACACGACTTGGAAGCTTATTTATCAAGTACGCAGCTGTTAGAACTCCATGTGACCAAAATTTCTTCGAAATATTCATTTGAAGCATGATAGCTCTTGTAGTCTTCAAAATATGTCGATTTTTCCTTTCGACTACTCCATTTTGTTGGGGCGTACCAACATAACTGGTCTGATGTATAATTTCTTCATTGTGAATAAAGGCAGGAAGGAGACCCTTTGTAAATTCAGTCTCATTATTTGAACGAAAAATCTTTATTTTGCTATCAAATTGAGTGGCCACAAGCTATGAAAATCCTTGAAAACATGGTAAACGTCATTCTTAGATTTCAATAAAAAGATCCAAGTAGCACGAGAATAAACAATACAAAGTATTTAAAACCATCATATGAATCAATTCGACATGGGCCCCATAAATCAGAATGAATTAACTCAAAAGGTTTAATAGACATAGATGAAGATTTATTAAAGGGTAGACGAACTTGTTTGGAAAATTGACAAACATCACAAACATGTGTCCCAAAAGACAGATGGAAATAAAAAAGATAATACACGATTAGAAAGATGCCCAAATCTTTGATGTACGATATGATTTTCTAGTGTAGCACTATTAATGGAAGTGACATCGAATGGTTTAAAGAGATAAAGTCCATGTGAGTAGACACATTCACCAATCTTCTTCCCCAAAGTTCGATCCTGAAACACAACATCATTAGGAGAAAAAATAACATTGCAATTGAAGGAGTTAGCTATTTTTCCAACAAAAAGAAGTTGAGTTGGAAACGAAGGAATAACAAGTGCATCTGTACTAGGAAGACCAGGAAAAAGATTAATTTTTCCAAACCCACAAACAGGAACCGAGGTACCATTAGCAACTGAAACAACATGTTTTGATGAATTTTTTGAGAAATCACTTAAAGATGCTGCATCATTTGCCATATGATCAGTGGCACCCTAGTAAACAACCCAAGTATTCAAATGTTTAGATGTACGTGAAGAGAAGTAAGCTTTGAGGGTACCAAAGACATGAGTATTGGTAGAAGGAATAGATTCTTTCGGACTAGGATGACCAAGTTGTTTGAGCATTTGAGTCAACTGATTCAATGAGATGGTAGTGTCAGCAATAGCAGCAACTTCCATGCTTCATCCTTTCATAGATGATGGCTTGAAATGAGGGTAAAGGTCCCAACAGCGGTTCTTAGAGTGACCTAGCATGTATCAGTGATCACATTTTGGAGCTTCCCATCTTCCCTTGTTTTGAAAGCTTTTCCTTTTCTCATCTCTTTTTACAATAAGAGCAGTCGACTCTTTCTGAAAGCTTTTCCTTTTCTCATCTCTTTTTACAATAAGAGCAGTCGACTCAGATATATGTTTCGGTTCAAAATTCATAGTCTTTTTCAAGTTTCTTCTCACTGCACAGTTACACACACACACTAGAGAAGGTTGGCAGGGTAGAACTCATATATGACTCTTAAGATTCTCATACTCCAGCTTCAAACTACTCAGCAAAGAAAATATTTTATCTTCTTCGGCCCTTTTCAACAAGGTTTTTGCATCGGTTGTATGTGGGCGATCATGCTCAATTTGTCCCACTTCTTCTTAAGATAATCAAGATGCTCAATGAATGTCTTATCTCCTTGCTTAGCAGCAGCGATTTCCCTTTTCAACTCAAAGATTATAGTAGCGTTGTTTTGATTTCTGTAAAGTTCTTCAACCGAATTCCACAATTCTTCTGCCGAATCTGAAAAGGCAAATATTTCAGCAATATGTGCTTCCATTGAATTTAGAAGCCAAGATCTAACGAGTTGATCATTCGAAATCCACCCTTCATACTTTGGATCTACAGTATCTGGACAAGTAAAAGTGTCATTGATAAAACTCAACTTTTTCTTTCCACCAAGAGATAACGTCACGGCTCTTGACCATGGTATGTAATTTATACCATTCAAGAGAACGGTAGATAACTTCCATCGATGCTTAACATCATTCTCCATCATTATAGATGGATTATTGGCTTTCTTAGCCATTGTAAACTCAGATACAAATTGAAAAGAAACTTCGAAACTGCAAAAAAACTGTGAAAAAACACGAACAGCTAACTTTGAGGATGATTTTGACCCACCAGATGTTGCCAAAACGAACGATACGAATCCAACAGTACCTACCTTGTGTAATTTCAAGTTACGATTTGAAAGATACAGCCGTTTTCGTGGAGGTCACGCAAAGCTGAAAAAAAAAAACTAAATCTGCTTTCCTTTTTCCAAATATCAAACTGTTGGCCGGATCATTACATCTGCTCTGATACCATGAAGAATTCAATAAAATATATAAGAAAGAACACAAAGAATTACGTGGTTTGACGTCAGTGTGGCAAACCTACATCCACGGGTGAAGATAGAAGATTATATTTACTTATATCTGAAGTGTTACAATGACACATATGTATTCATATTACAACAAGGTTGCCTTATTATGAAGGAGTCAATCACGGAAAGAATATTACAAGTAATGGAAACATTCCAATTATCATCAACCAATATTCTCCAAATCATGCCATAATATTTTCTTCAATATTAGCAAATATTCTTCAATTCACCAAATATCTCTCTTCTCCAACAGGCCCACGTGCGGAATTATACAATTAAAAGTAACAAGTCACTTTTTAATTATTTCTATATGGTTAGATTAAACAATTCAATTTATCCTAAATTTAAATACCAAAATCAATATTTAGAGTAATAAAGAACATCAAAGATGATCATAGAGAAATCTAAACTGGGTTAAAACTCTGGACACTTTATTGATCAGTAATCCACTATAAATTGAAACAAACTCATAGTACGGTCTATACTCGTTTACCCTGTAGAACTTTTGACCTCAATTCATGCAGTCTTCATTGATCCTACTAGAGTGAACTCCTTCAATCTTGATTCCTGATTTAAATCTTAACCCTCCTGAACTGCGTGCTCCTGACGCTAGATCCCGAGAGGGAATGAATTGTCCTAAAAATATGGACTTAGGGGAAATAAGAAAACTTATATTAATTAAACAATCTATGAAAACACAAACGAATTATAAAAGAATTTTTCTTTTCTTTCCTTGTATGTACATTAGTTCTTCCAATGCTATTTACAGGCTTACACAATCTTTTAACGCTCAAGTCACTAACGGAAGACTGTGCATTGTATGTTANAATGAATTGTCCTAAAAATATGGACTTAGGGGAAATAAGAAAACTTATATTAATTAAACAATCTATGAAAACACAAACGAATTATAAAAGAATTTTTCTTTTCTTTCCTTGTATGTACATTAGTTCTTCCAATGCTATTTACAGGCTTACACAATCTTTTAACGCTCAAGTCACTAACGGAAGACTGTGCATTGTATGTTAATAATAAAAGCTTAACGCATTGTATCTTAATAATAAAAGTTTAACTCATTGTATACACTAACAGAAGAAAACTTAATAATACTTCGAAGACTGTAAATTGCTGTATTCTACAAAATTAAGGAGTTTCGTAAACGGATCAATTAATGTACAATATATGTATTGTTAATATTGCTATAATATTATTCAGTGCTAGCCATCTATCATGTAAAAATTTACACTTCAAAAAATTAAAGCAAAATCCATCAAGGGTGAAAGGTAATAAAAATGGGTGAACAGTGGCAAAGGGGAGGGCGGTTAGGGCTCAACGGATAGTGTGCAGAGTTCGATTCCCCGCAAATGTGAAATTGGCTTTATTGCAAGCGGGAGTTACCATAGGGTTAATAGCTTAGGCCTATCCATAAGCTTTCCACCCTGGCTTCTGGGAGACACATCTTGCGATTTACCTCCTCCACGATGGTCCAAGGAAGGGTCGGTGGGGGCTCTCAAGATTGGAGTTCAACCTTTAATAAAAATGGGTGAAATGAGAAATCAATTTGTATCACTATTTCTCCAAATCTATGACAATATTTTTAAGTAGAAAAATGGCTAAAATTCAACTTTTAAAAGATTTAATTCCCTCCAACCCACCTCAAAAAATACTTTTCCAGAAATAAGAAAAGTTAGAGGAGGCTACAATTTCTGGTGGAATTCGTGGACTAGCTCTTTGGACATCTTAGCTTGAAAGTCACATATTTAGCAAGATGAATAATACCATTTGCACCAAACAACTTTTAGCTGCTATTTTCCCTTTTGGAACAACATGTGTCATGCTTTTGATGCAAGCATTTAAATAAGTAATTTTAGTGATAAAAAGAAAGCTTCAAGTTGTTGATACACCTTTTCTCAAAAGTGTGACAACAAATCATAATAATCATATCCATTTGACAATGTTTTATGCTGTGAATCATAGTATCATTTGAATGTCAAGGTGTGTGTCTATCTAGTTAAAAATGCTTACATGAATAGCTTTAATTGACCCCAGGGTAGAAGCATAAACTAGAGTGTAACATGTCCATGTTTGGATGGCTTGGTCTGGACCCCCTACAGAACGAACACGACTCGAAAATGTGAAACTCGACTAATCCATGATGGGTTTCTCTAAAAATCCTAATAGCCGAGCACGACCCGAACAATCCTTCTCAGAGCTTATTGGTTTACACCTGTAGCTGAAAGACACCTAAAAGCATGAAAATTAACCAACAAGTAATTATAGTAGTGACAACACGTATATTGGGATCCTGTGATTCGTACGGCCTTAACCAATGTTAAGTAGTGGCACATGTGTACATTCATCCGTGACTATATGGCTGGCATTTTGATGAAAGTCGGGACCGTGCACAACCATCCACACAGGCGGATCATTGTCTGGTGGTGGTGTTTACAGTTAGTCATTGATAGCTGCCTGCATTTGCACCATTCACGTGCATGCCTCAATCACTTAGTACACTACGGCATTCATGTCATTCACATTTGTACCACATTATAGGTTTTCTTTTAAGGATCTAGCCATTTGTACGAATTTTGGTGCCCACCTTGTCGACAGAATCAATGTTGGCAAAAAATGATTGATGCAAAAACTATTTTCTTTTTAAATAGGCCAATGACAAAATGTCACACCACATGGCATCCTGTCAAGTCAGGTGTTAAATTTTTTTTTGTATACCAAACATGATTGTTTCTTTGTTCATCAAAAGCCCCCATATATTTTATACGTGATGCCTTCGATTGGATCGTACATTAGTCAGGAGCAAAATCAAAGTAAGACCAACGATTCTAGAGATGCTATCTCCCTTAGATAGGTCACAATTTTCACACGACGAGAAATTATGTAATTGACCGGTTCATACTGTAAACTCACATTTGTTTTAGCGTGGAGAATAGAGGTGCCAAGTGAGAAACATTTTGAAGCAGGATGGGTGGTTTGACGAAATATGTTATTGAGATTTATACGTCTAATCTAATAGAAACTACAAAGTCTACATTTTTCCATGTGAATCGTTTACCTGTAACT
>CAIGRS010156326.1:0-10602 GCA_903798395.1 Fraxinus floribunda | reverse complement strand
ACTTTTTGGTATTTGTATGCATTGAATTAATGTTATTCGACAGCTGGTTATTAATATATTTTTGAATTGTACTACGTTAATTTGTAAAAGTTACGAATGAAATGTCATTAGTTATATTTATCTAGTGTTGTTGTAAATGTTGAAAAACTTAATTATGGCATGGAACCGAAAGGAACCGAACCGACCCGAACGGAATCGAACCCGAACGATTCCATAATTATATTTGGACCCGACGGGTCCATTTATTAAATACCCGAAAATTTTGGAACCGAGCAGAACCGACCCACGGACAGCCCTAGTCAAAACGTACTCTTCTATACACAAAACAATATTTCAAACAACAGGTACTTTCAAGAACAGATGTATCTTAGAGCTTTGAGGACAGCATACTTGAATAGCTCAATCCACTTATCAGCAATTGCCATATGAAGACGATACTCAAATCCAACACCACCATCTTGAACAGGAATACAGAAAGTTGGCATGCCACTGACCTGCAAAATAAATGTGCTAAAGAATAGATCAGTAAAGTTAATACGATGTTACAGTAAACAAGATCTTAGATGCTAGTGAAGCATTGCCGAAAACAACATTTCTAATTGTAAGCGACCAACATTATCTTTTTGCTTTGTAAATAGGCAATAACTATGAAATCTCAAAATGTTAAGGAACAAATAACGAATTATTGCACCAGTTTATAGTATGAAGTGTTGGACCGTTTAAGGATAAAATCTCCATTAAGAGAATATAACATGAATGATGTTGGTAAGATGGATATCTGAATGTCCATGCTATAAATAATATTTAATAGAACAAGAAAGCAGATTATATACCAAAAGGCAAAGGTGAAACCTAATGAGGATAAATTAAGAAAATGATGATTTAGTGGTCCTGCCAAGTCATGCATAGAATTAAAAGAATTTTCATTCACAAAAGAGATGAGATCCCAATATATCATGTTAGAAGAGGGATAACATGATTGTAAAAGATTTGAATTTATTGGATCTCTTGATAGGAGTGGCAATGGATTGAATGAAGTCACGAGAAAAAAGATATGTAGCTATCCCCAAATTTACTGAAAAAACATGTACCTAAAATAGATGATGTGGTACATCAACTTGATGTAATGTATGCATGTTCTAAAATTACCACTTAAAAACAGAATATGGAAAAACTACCTACCTTACAGAGTTGAAAGCAGCAGTTGGTTTGGGTCATGGAAAGAATTAGCTTTGATGATTTAACTCTATGGACACTCAAAAAAGCAATAAAGCAGAACCCAAAGTCCTGAAAGGAGATATAGTTGAGGAATCCTATTTCCATAAGATGTGAACAACTTGTTCCGAACTTATTGAGCTTTCTTTATTGGCATTGATGGTATTTCATTTTCAATATTTTCTTTACACAGATGATTTGACTACCTGTGTTATGATGATCCGCCCAGGCAATTTTCTTCATACCCAGCCCTACTATTTAATTCTGTTCAGTGTAAATGTCTGATAAATGCTAATGTGTGCCAGACAACTTGAGCGTTCAAACTTATATAGAGATGTATATATCAACAAAAAGTCACAATCAAAACATAGGATGGTTTACTGGCTAGAAGGGAAGAAAAAGTAAATGGAGGGAAATAAAATCAAGTGGAATGGGGTGCTAAGGAGTTTGTACACAAACTTGTGCTGATGCATATTAAAAAAAATTAACATAAAACTTTAAAAATCAAGTGGAATTGGGCCCAATTGGTGCTAGGATTCAATTTAAATCTCTTATAAGACGGAGGTCTTAGGTTCGAATCTTGGGAGGTGGAAAGCCGTGAGAGGTATAAGGGTATATACCCTCCCAAAGTGGACAATATGTTATGATATAATGGCTTGGGCACAAGACCCGAGATGTTACACAAGCAAAAAGTATTTTGCGTCCTTCAATTTTCTTTTCTCCATCACTATGAAATCCAACAAGGGAAAAGTGAAAATGGCAAAGTCCTAATATTTTTCCACCCCAGTTAAAAATAAATAAATCAATAAAACAAACATCAAACCATATTTATGGCTGCCAAATGATATTGATAGACTTACATCTTCACCAATGGTTAT
The DNA here is from genome assembly GCA_903798395.1 of Fraxinus floribunda. Classification (NCBI taxonomy): domain Eukaryota; kingdom Viridiplantae; phylum Streptophyta; class Magnoliopsida; order Lamiales; family Oleaceae; genus Fraxinus; species Fraxinus floribunda. The sequence goes on along the minus strand of CAIGRS010156326.1, from coordinate 8,509 downwards.
AGCTTCAGGGAAGAGCCCGTGAATGAGGTCGTTGACCAACATCAAATAAACTACAGCATCAACATCCGTTGCAAATCCGAAGTACTCATTGTAGTTTCCAGTAAATGCAACCTATTAGCAATAAAAACATTTGTGAGAGGACATATGAAGGATATCAAAGAGAGACTAGACACAACCAGAATCACAAATTTCTTCAATGATATTGTCATGATGTCAAAACCAAGAAATGCTAAAACTATTGATGATTTATTAATAGAAAATCTATATTTTTTATGGCCTCGATATACTTCATTAATTTAATCATATACATAGAGTTTCCCGTATGACATGTTTAATATGCATAAAGCACACTTACAGCTTTCTAACAATCAAATGTTTGGAAATTGAACAATGCAACGAATAAAATTTACTCCCTCCGTCCCAAAAAGATAGTCATATAGTTATTTTCACACAGATTAAGAAATGGTAGTTAGTATAGCTAGAGTATTAAATTTTACTATATTTTTCCATCTTTACCCTTTATCCCTTATCTAGGTAGTTGTCAACCAAAATTGTTACTCCCTCCGTCCCAAAAAGATAGTCCTATGGTTATTTTCACACAGATTAAGAAATGGTAGTTAGTATAGTTAGAGTATTAAATTTTACTATGTTTTTCCATCTATACCCTTTATCCCTTATCTAGGTAATTTGTGTCTATTATACCAACATGTATTAAATAAGGATATATGTGGAAATGAAAAATTTAAGAACTATCTTTTTGGGACAAACAAAAATAGTATACAGGACTATCTTTTTGGGACGGAGGGAGTAACTAACAACTAATAAATTATACATTCAACAAAAGAGGAATTTATCCAACACACATTCATACAATTTTTTGAAGAAGCAAACTTTGTAATTTTAATGTCGTTAAAACATAAGGTCATTTAGGAAGAAATGCAGTTTTCACATTGAAAAAAGTTCAAAAACATGTAAATGGAACTTCTAATGGATAAGGTGGATAATGAACAACGAAAAATGGTGAAAACATGAGTATGTTTGGTAAAGCGTACACTAGAGCCAACTATTTGTTCGAGCATTTTCAAGAGACTCTTTATTTTAAAGAGCATATTGGTCGTAATATTGAGCATCTTTAAATTTAAAAAGTAAATTTTTTATATACTCCAACAAACTCTTTATTTTTGCTCTTTATTATATTTTTTCCAGATGTCAATAGCTAAATTATTGAAAATAATATGAATAATTTAAATAGAGTAATATTGAAACTTGCAATTTCATTAAATGCAATCTTGATAAAATACAAATAGCAAGTGAATTTAGCGCTATTTTACAAAAGCTAAAATAGTCTCTTGGTTTGACTCTTTAAGAGCATCTCACTTTTTTAAAGTCTTTTGAAGATGATCTTATACTCCCAAGTAACAGAGAATCCAATTTTCTCAATAATCAAAATAACATTTCGAAAAGTATTACTCAAAGATAGCCCATTCTTCCATCATTTCCCTATTTGACATGAAACTATTTTCAAACTGTTAAAACAAATTTATGGAACAGCACAAGGAGCTTTGCCTATTTCGTGGCAATTACAACCGCTTTCATATATGTAAGTTCATGCAATGCAACTCATTTATTAACTACATTGATCCAATAAAGAGTACAAGCCAAGTCTCACCAACCAACATGGAAATACCTGCAAGCCATGGTGAGTATACATCATTGACGTCACACCATCAAATCTGAAACCATCGAACTTGTACTCATCCAACCACCATCTTGCGTTAGAGAGCAGAAACCTTAATACCTACAACAAAAAATCATAGTAGTTGCTATATTTGACGATATTCAAAAAAGGTAAAAGATTGAATAATGTATTCAGTCCGTTCTAGTTTTCAAAAGTGAACATACCTCCCAGTGTCCATAATTAAAAAGTCGAGAGTCCCACATCCAGTGATAGCCCTGGGATCCAGAGTGAAAGTAACAGCTATCGGTGCCATCAAACATGTTCAGCCCATCCAAAGTATTATTTGATGCATGGCTGATATATAAAACATTTGAGGTGAGGTAATAATGGGAAAAAAAAATACGTATTACCAAAAGAAAAGTACAAGTTAACTGCACAGTTGAATAGCATACAATGGAGCATAGTAATATCAAAACTTGGATTTTCAGGATAAATAGATTGTGTCCGGCACTATATCCTCCTCGCTGTCCATCCCATCCCGAAAGGAGAAAAGATTCATTCTATATGCCATCTCGATCTCCTTGGACTTCATATCAGCAACGGTACTTACATCAAGCCATACCCAAATTCTGATTTCTCCGGTACATTCTGAGAATTTTAGAAAAATCCTCTTTCGAGCTACGGAGTAAGGATAATCAACTACCAGCATTTAAAGCCTAAAACTGGCCAGTGATGCCACATTTACCATTTCTCCCTTGTGAAGATTATGTACCACTGCTCTAACCATCAAACTTTTTAACCAAAGCTGGAAGCATAACAATGACGCTCTTAGACCCAAATTGAAATTCCATAAAACAATCATTCCCCATGTATTTTTTTAATCAAAACCTCCTGAACCCACATTGGTCTTCCACCATGAAGACTTTGACCAGATTGAGGCATGGAGCATTTTCTGCCTTACCCAGATCATTTTTCCTTCCTGACTAATCTGATCTCTCTAACTAGATCTTTTCCTCTTGAGCTTTTGAAAGTCTTTTGCCAATCTATAACATAATATTTTTCAAATCTTCCACACATCTAACTTACAGGATCCAGAATAATCTATGAAATTAATCTGAGCTCCAACACAAATAGACAGAGTTCAAAAGAATAGCTTGAGGATGACATAATTTATGCTTTATATTAATGATAATTTTCCTTAGCCAGATAAAAGGGAGGGGGACAACAAAAAAGACCATCAATCTCCTGCTGCAGCTCCCCCATAAACTCTTGCACATGTTTGGAAATTAACAGTATAATCTACATAGTGCTAGTAAAAATTTGGAGTAGAAATTCACATGCATTAAGTATAAAATTCAAATTAGCCTGTCTATTAATATTTTGATGGTTTAAAACCCATAGACAACATGATACTAATAGGAAGAAGTAAACAGTTTCCATTGTATCACAAAATCCACTTAAGTTGATTTGTCAATGAAATTCAATTATTACCTGTGCACAATATCCATGAGAACAACCAGATCCAACTCATGAGCTCTATCTATCAAAGACTTAAGATCGTCAGGAGTCCCAAAACGGCTGCTTGGCGCAAAGAAATTTGTCACATGGTAACTGATGAACACAAATCAATGGACATAAAGTCTTGTTAAAAGAGGGGAAAAGAGGAAATTCCGAGTTTGCATTTACAACATTGAAAAATAACAGCGGAAGTAGTTAAGTGTAATAATTAATGTGAAATGGATTACCCAAAGCTGGCATAATATGAATGCTCTTGAATTGCCATTATCTGAACAGCATTATAACCTAGCTTTTTGATACGAGGAAGTACTTCATCTCTAAAATTGGCATATGTATTGATAATAGGCTCCTACATTCAAGTTCAAGAAAATAAGAACCAGGTGACGTTAATGTGCAGCCAACAACTGTCACATCATCACAAAAGGGAGTAAGCACCATAGAATGAAGCCAAAACTTATCAATATAAGTTGGACATCATCTATAAGATTGGGGAAGTTAGCAATAGCTTTTCAACCTGAAGCAATCATAAAGAAAGTTATAGAAAGCATTTGCCAAATTTATTGATTATTTGGCAATAATGAAAACCTTAAGTTTCCATATAAAATCAACTGCTATAGGAGTAGAACATGACAACTTTACACTGTACTAGAATGGCTTTCACAATAGAAGGTAGCCAAACTAGATGGATGAAGAAGTCACCAAATTGTCAATGCAGACATGTGAAAGAAAAGAGAGGGATGAGGTAGCATGCTAGCTCGCATAGGGCATCGTCACCTTCACATTTTAAGGTTGACAAGCAGTTAGTAGCAGCTGTAAGGATCACATTCTTAAACTGGTTTCACTCCACATATTTTTATGTTGCATTTGTATTGTATTGTCTGCTGAGAAAATACACAGAGAAGCCCTAGTAGTTGCTTCTGGTTTCTGGCTTCCCACTTTTTAAGAAGCTATAAATTCTTGCTTTGAGTTCTCAAGTCTCCAAATATTGCTCAATGACGGTAAAATGTGCACTCAAATGACTTCAAGTTCAAAAGCCTTTCCAAAATGGTAAAAGGTTATCAAGGGTGAAAATTTAACATTCATCTTAAGTAAACGGCTATTAATAAATGCAAGTTCCAATGGATCGTTAAAAAATATGCTGAGTCAAGGAAAATGCAGATAAATAAAAGCACATAAGTTTATTCATTACATGAGAGAGTAGAGATGCACACCTTGCTACTCATTCCAACGTGAGACTCATATATCCTGAGTGATTTTGGTTTCTCAGGCCGAGGATGTTTGAAAACATACTTCTCCTGAAAAAAACATCATTAGCCTAAAAGGAATTGGGGAGGATTATAATTTATAACATAATATCTATACCAGCACCAGAGGCTGATTGAAGAAAGCAACATATAGCCTTTCAAGAAAGGGGATACTCTTAATATTTATCTTCTAAACTTTCAAATTCACGTGTAATGAACCTACAGAATTATTTCATGGATCAAAGTCCAGTGCATAAAATCTGATAAAGCTGCCAATAGGTAAAGAAATTTTCTTTTTGAAAATTTTGCTTAAAACTTTTTGACACTGGAAAGTCACAATATGGTCATTTCCATGTCCCGGATCATCCACTGTTCACCATTTTCAATACTAAATCTCACTGTGAGGCACACAAATAACAGGTGTAGATTGTAATACCTCTTCTGGAGGATCATAATATATTCCATTGTATGGAATTTCTCCAGGAGCCTGTACAGAGAATTTGATCCAAGCTGGAATAGAATCTTTAATGCCAGATGGAGTATCCATGCGAATCTGCATTATAAACGCACAGAGATTCATACAATCAAAAGCTCCAAGGACTTTGTATACACACCAATAACCTTGCAGCAAGCTTGATAACAAGTATCCAAGTGAAGATCTTTGATCTCATGCATCTGAACATATGTAGACAGCCAGAGACATGTACAAATCATAACAATTCATCACAACTCGCAAGATGAAGTATAAAATAGCTCTTCCATATAAGTACGCTCCATTTTACCATGGCACAAATAATTATTTAAGAAAGAGTAGAACATGAGTATTTTCCTTGCTATCCTTTCCAATTTTTACATCTAAGCATGTGTTGCGACATGATTTTTTTAAGAAGAGTAAGAAGAGAATAAATTCTCCAGAGAGAGGTACTATTTTGAGACAGGCTGAGAAATTTCGTCATGAATGTATATGAGTAGAAGTACGAGAATTGTATATAAACCAATAACCTTTCAGAAAACTTAGATAACAAAGATCCCAGTACAAATCTTTAACCTCGTGCATCTGAACATATGTAGACAGCCAAGCACAAAATTATAAAATCTCTTCACAAGATGCAGTATAAAATATCTCTTCCTTCTCAAGTATGGTCCATTATAACTTGGTACAAATAATTATGAAAAGTGTAGAAAATGTGTATTTTCCATTCTATACTTTCCCTTTTTACGCCTAAGCATGTATCGGGTCATTATTTTTTTAACAGAAGTATGAAGAGAATAAATTTACTAAAAATGTAGCAAATATTTTGAGACATCTCCAGAAGAATCAAAAGTCAGAAATTATGTGTAACTGATCTACACCTGAAACTAGATGACGAATAACTAAGCTAGCAAGATGTTGAATTTGCTGAAGGTTCAAGACAAGATGAGAGATTTAGTGAAGAAGAGCATCTATGAGTAGAAGTACAATAATTGCTCCACCCATTTATGGAAGCTTTTTCACCGAAAATTGTATCAAGTCAAAGCAACTTGCACTGATGCATTGCAGAGGCAGTAGCAAACCAGTCCAGCCTGTCTTATCGGTAAATTTATCTTCACTAGTAAATTCTTGACAGAGGGAAGAATTCAGAAAGGTGTGCAATGGTAAGATAGGGATTCTCCATTAGCTGAAGTTTCTAACAAAACTATTATTTGTTCAATTGATGATAAGAAAAATTAGGTGAAGCACCATTTCAAGAGGACAGTGAAATAACAAAAATTCATGATCCTCTGCTCTATCCCATCTAGAAGTATTACCTTCACACGGGAACCATGGGGAATAGGAGGAGAACCATCTGCATTGTTCGGCAAAAAGATCTCCCAGACTCCAAATTCATTCTGCTCAAACAATTGGTCAGTCAATCATATGATAATATGGATAATAGAGATAGCAAAGCAATATAACCAACAAAAATTAGTGCCATTTTTTAGACACTAAACAGAATAGAGAAAATCAATGTGACTAAAGCATATAGACCAAAGATAGAAAATATTTCTTTTTTGCTCTAGTCATGGATAAGTTACAGGTGAAGTCAAAATAATGTCCATTAGTGTATATTATTCGTTGCTAATATAGTTTTAGTTGATTAAACTAGGAGGAGAAGAACTTAAGTCAGAAACTTGCACATTCGCTTCGGAGTAAAAAGATTTTAGGTTAAGTGGATGTAAAATGGAATGCATAGAATGACGTTTTATCATGGACAAAATACATAGAATCCCCTAGACGTAGTAGGAACAAAAAGGATAGAAGAGCTAGAATAGAGTACCATGTCCCAAAGCAAGATTACTTCAGGTATAGATGACTATTATTTTTATTGGAGGACTCAAAGAGGAAGTAAAGCATTAGCACGGGATGGGACAAACGAATAAGTGCTATGAAGATGTTATGTGATTTTGAGTTACCGATCAAACTAAAAGGAAAATTCTAAAGAACCGTTATTAGACAAACTATATGTTCGTTAAAGCACAAAGAGTTCAAGATTAACGTAAGAAAAATGGGTATGTTAACAAAGATGTTTGACCATACCAAAATGGATAACATGAGACATCAGGTTGTGGTTGGCTGACGATGGAACCAATTCATTAAATCACAAAGACTCAAATGTTTGACGATGTGGTTGGCTGGTTTCCCAAGATTAGATTTTGCGGGACATCATAATAAATATAGCACTAGATTTAAAAAGTAACAGAAAATAAATTGATGTAGTTGACCCCCAAGATCCCAATGACCGTGATAGAATAAAGAGCTAACATGGAACGATGTGGCTGCACAAGATATGATTTTGTAGGATGATAAATAGATGTAGCATTGGATTGAAAGAGTAGGTGAAAAAGAACTCATGTAGTTTACCTCAAGTTTATTTGAAATGAGGTTTAATTTGTTACTTCGTAAATAACGTTATAAATTATTCTTGCACAACAGGAAATCAACTTCAGCATTTATTGACAGTTCAATGGATAATGTATATATATATATATATATATATATATATATATATAGGATGTTCCAATAATGAAAAGATAACGCTTACACAAGTCATGATATCAGCATTAGGATTCCAATTGTTGAAATCTCCAATAAGTGTCGCCCACTGCGAAATGCATAGAAAAGAGAACTAAGAATATATTATAGTTTATAAAACTAGTAACCATATAAAATTGGGAAAAAAGCAGCAGAGATCCACAAAACTTGGAATCATATTGCACCTTGGTCCCCATTCTTCTAAACGGAGCATTTAGGTCCTCAATCTTTCATTTTAGTAGCACTTAAGCTAAAATTTTGTTAAAATGACAGTTTTATCATTATCTTCAAATAAACAAAAAATTAAATAAAAACCAGGAATATAAAATAAGAATCTTCTTCCTATCCAAGCCCATGTCAAAGTGATTGGCGGTGATATGCAATAGTTGTGTGGACATGAAGTGGATTGGGTTGGAGTCGCATGGAGAAGAAATATGTCCATTTTTTTTATTCTTTTTTTTTATTTATTTAGTTAAAGAGAGGGGAAATACCCTTTTCTGAATAAAATTTTATCGTGTTATAGCGACGAGTGAAATTGTCTAATGGGGACCTATGCGCTATTAAAATGAAAGATTGAGGGTGTAAATAGTACACTTTGAAGATTGGAAACCAAAGTGCAACAAACATCGAAGTCTGGGGACCTCTGCCTGCAATTTTATAACATTTGTAAATATTGCTGTAACAATTCAACTACACCAATTCATAACGAGGAAAAAAAAAATGGACAGTTCGTGTGAACATAAAGAGAGAGGAGGAAACAAACCATGGTTTTATTCAAGACAACGTGAGCAATATCTAAACTAGTAACTAAAATACGCTGCGTATGCATCCAAACAGAATTGTTTAGATAAGTAATCTAGGGTGTGTTTGAGCCACATTATTTTGAAATAATGTATTTTGAAATAGTAGATTGATGGAGAATGTGTGGTTGAAAAAGAAGAAAAAGTTATTGATGTGATGGAAAATATTATTTTATTGAAGAATGTATGGTTGAAAATGAGTAAAAGAATGAAAATG
>CAIGRS010156313.1:0-16234 GCA_903798395.1 Fraxinus floribunda | reverse complement strand
TTTGAACTGAGACCGTTGAAGCCCTGTTGCGTCCTTCTCAATGACACATAACAAGAGACGATTTACATAGAGTAGTTTAATACGAAACTAGTCATGTACTCTATTGTGGAAGAAGAAATGGTACAATCATGATTGATGATTTCGAATGTTATAAGTTTCCGTGCATTCTTCTTGGGCTTCTTAATGTGCTATATTGTTCATTCGTCCTCTTCATTTGTTCTATGGATGCGCAAGTGGTGCTTAATCTTTGAATCAGGTTTTCCTAGATTCAAAACTTCGTTCTTGAAAGATGAAAATGTTAATCGTCGAGATTAATAGGCACCAAATGTCGAGAACTGCTTTTCAAATGTTAGAAACGATATGAAATGTAGAGAATAAATGACAATCTATGAACCAAATCTTGTTCCAGAAAGATGAAGTGTCGAGTGTCATGTTTTAATAGGCAGCAAATGTCGATAACTAGTTTTCAAATGTTTAAGAACGTTATGAAATGATAAGAACAAATGAAAATCAATTAACCAAAGGGGATCTTAAAACATGAAATATGAAATGTCAAATGTCAAGAAATACACTTGTGTCATTCTCGACACTTATAAAAGGTTGAGAACTATATATCGGTCAAATACTTTACCATATGCATTTATCATCTTCTTCAACTCCAACCACAATTTTTACAAAGAATTCATTCTAGCATTAGGCCCTATTTGATAGGCCTAATTTTCTAAGGAAAATGGAAAATGAATTCCTTTTCCCACTTTTTAACATGTTTGATATGTTTAATTTTCCAGTCAAAATTTTTTCCCTTCTTTCCCTCACGCGCCCTATTTTCCACCAAATCAAGGAAAAACATTTCCCATCCTTCAGCTGGCAATAGAATTCACAATTTTCCATCTTGCAATCAAACGGACCCTTAACGGAATTGTCAATACATAATTGCCATTGCAAATCCATCTAGCAAAATTGTTTAAGTAGGTTGTGACACCATGCTTGAGGAACAGAAAACAATAAATATGAATTTAATTTTAAAACTCTTCAATAATCTTACAACAAATATCTACTAATTCTTTGAAAAATATAATCCATTTAATCATATATATAACAACTATTAAACACAATTTATACCTTCTATCGAGAATTGTGGAGAGCTTAATCAACTCGCAAATTTGGAATGAGATTAAATTTCTCGAAATAAAATTATATAATTTTATTATGAATTAAAAGTATGTATTTAATTTTTTTAGTGCTAATGGTTTTTCTATTTCTTCTCAAAATCGTTGATCATTACCTACTAGATAATGAAAAGAAATATTGCCAAGCACTAATGTAGCTTCTCATGAAATACTTCTTTTTCTAGAAATTTGTGACCAAAAATATAAAAAAAAAAAATTGGTTCATTTTTTATTAAGGGTATAAAAGACAATTTGATACCAAATTTAGCCATTTTTGCAATAGTTATCAAAGTTAGATATTTTTTTAATTGACAAGCATGTAATTGACCATTTTTGAAAATTTCCCTATTTTTATTTATGAACGGGCATGATATTTTTTATCTATTTGGATTGAGACAATTAAAAAAAATAAAAATTAAACCCTTCAGCCCCATTTTTTCCATTAAAATGCATTTTTTACGATGATTTGACTTCTTTTTAACAACATATTTTTCAAGAAAATAATATTACATACAATTCTAAAACTTTCCCTTTTTTTTTAAACAAACATTATTCATCATAACACTGTTACAAAATGCATTTTTTGAAAAAAAAATAAAATAAAATAAAAAAAGGGGGCTCGGACAACCCCTAAACATTAACACGTAATGATCTCTTTATTGCGAAGGATTTCCAAAATTTACAGTACTTTTCATGGTTTTCATTTGTAACACTATCTCATATGGATGATATTAATAAAAAGATTGATGCTACATTTTTAAATTGAATAAATTAAATTAATAATTAAATAAAAATAAAAATAAGTTGTGAATAAATGAATAATGATACAAGTAATTTGAATAAAAGTATTTATAATATAAACAAGTGCCAAACAAGTGCAAACATTTTAAAAAATAAAATAAAATTATTTACCTCGAAGCAGTAAGACTATATATAATAATAATTTTTTTTTAAAAAATCCTTCATATTGTTATTAATACTTCTCAATCCTCCCCCTACCAAAAATGCACATTCAAATCCTCACATATACAAACTTTGATTATATATGCAAAATTATGATCCCCACATTTGTCATCACAATCTCCAACAATCATAATTATTTTGAACCCTAATTCATGAAACTGAGGATTCATCAAGGAACATCTACCTCAAGTAAAAACCATGGATTACCATTTTTAATTTACAGTTTTCACAACTATGAAAAAAAACAAAAAAAACTGCAAAGACACTAATTTGATCATCCACAAACTCATCACGGTGAGAGGAAATACATGGAAATGGCCAGTTGATCCGACCATATTTCCATTATAATGGCCTTTCACCATTAAAAAGAAATGTTAAAATTTAAAAGTTAAAATTGTGAAATTAGATACCAAAACTCAATAATACCCTCATCGTTGTGAAAGTGTTTTGAGTGGAGAGAAAAAAAAAAAGAAAAAAAAAACTAACAATTTCTAACAGTCAGAATCTAGTCGACGTCACCATCCTCACAATCCATCCACCGCACAGCCCACTTACCGACGGCAACGGCATTATCTTCGACAATTTTTTTTTTTTTTTTTTGGTGGATTATGGATTTGATTTTCATGATATTTCAAAAATTTGTGTATTAAATTTAATATTTATGATATTCATTCTTCATTATTTAGGTAGATTATTGAGTGTAGTAGTGATTTAAATGCTTTTGTCGAAAAATACCTTATTATCATCGAAAATAGTGATTTCCTAAAAGAAAATGAGCCGACGACTGTTAAATAGCCCCCGATTATTTAACAGTTGCCGGACTCGACTGTTAACAGTAAGGTCGAAGCTTATGAGCCCAAATCTTTTAACTTTTTTTCATTTTTTTAATGTTTATCATTTCTTTTCTCTTTATGATATTTAATTTTTAATTTTTAAATAACATTTATAATATTTATTTAATTTTTATAATTTTCTCGTGTTTAATTTGTTTTGTTATTATTATTATTTTTTAAAAAAATAGTTTTAAGATTTTCTTATTGTTTTCTTCATATTATAAATATTTTTTTCAATTTAAAATTATTCTTAATAATTTTTTTTTCTTTTTATGATAAGATTTATTTTTTAAAATTTAAATTAAATAATATTTATATTCTTTATTTAATTTTTTTAATTTTCTTTTGTTTATTTTTTGTTTATTATTTTTTGGCAATAATTTAAAAAATTCATTAATTTTTATCTTCGTTTTATAATTGAATTTTTCCAATTTAAAATACTATTTCGTATTCTTGCTTTATTTTTAAAATTTTTAAAATTTTATTTTATTTATATTTCCTTTTTTTATTTATGGTCATTATTATTATTATTATTTTAAAAATTTTTATTTTTTTTGTTTATCATAATTTGTTTTTCTCATTTAATTTATTAAATAATTTATTTTTTATTAGCATCAATGTAAAATGAATATATTTAGAGTTGTTACAATTCGATTCGCTTAATTTTTTAAGATTATGTTTTATTCCATTATCTCAGTTGTTGAAGTTCAAACATTTGAATTTTTGTAAGATGGAGTACCATCTCGATGCTAAATTAAGACACATGGCGGGAAAATGTACTTGGAACAGTAACTTTGAGAGTTTGCTACTATATTGGAATTGCTTGATAATCAGTACGATGATATGTTACGCTAGTCCTTCATGTAGCCCTTATATCAGTTAAGAGATGTGCAGTACTCCAAGCACATCATTTATGCATTACTATGTCGGCTGCTTAGTCTAGTCGACAACGATGCCCTCCACTTCAACCTTAGGGACAATGTCGCTAGTTTCTCTATTTTTGAGTCTGTCCTGATGATTGGACTGAAAATTATGAGCTGAAGCAGCTAGCGATGATACTTAAAAAAGCAATATGTTGTATGACGTATATTGTCAAAGATAGGAGACGGTGCTTTTATTGTAGTTAATTGGCGCAATTAGGGAGTGCAACCAGATTTTGGACAGAATGAAGTTGAGACTAGTCTATATCCTTGAGAGCATGGTGAGGTGTCTCACAAAAAGACAACGATCGACCTTTTTCATTTGGAAGTTTTTAATGACATTGATGTCTTCAACAACTATTCGTGTGGCCAATGTTTTGAGGACACCGTACACGTCTTCATCACATCACATTCGAAGTCAAAAGGCTTCATGCGTAAGTACTATACTTATATATTTCCTTGACACTGTAGGTAAATGTTTAACATAATCATTATTAAAAAAAAATTGTATTAAAGTTATATATAATAGTTGTATGTGTTGCAAATCTGAGCATATGAGATCTCCCTTTCTTTGCGATGAGAATGGAGACAGCTACCTCAGATGCATCACTTGCTAGCATCCCAAGTAGACAGGTTTCCATTGACAGATAACTGCCAGCTCTCCTGGATGACTCTCAGATGAGTATTGCGCATTTGCAATATATATTGTATTCAAAATTTCAGCACATGATCATTAACTAGTTGAAATATCAATATGTCAGTTCGAAGTCCTAACTGAGTTGACGTCATCTACGGATGAGGGGGGTTGAGGTTTTGTGCGTGAATTAGCTGTTTCGCATACTCAAGACGACCAGATGTCCGATTCCAACCTAGATCGAAATTGGGTATGTGAATTGAATATAATTTGTTGATTATTATTTTGTATGATTAGCATGTTTTAATTAAATTAATAATTTTTAATGTTGTTATTTGTGTAGGAACGCGGTCCAGTTGATCGACAATCACCTTCGCCCTAGATATCACCTCCGTTAAGAAGATCTCATTCTCCTCCATCCAGACATCTCCCCCGTGGGTCTCCTGCACGTAGTCAGAGTCATTATTTTGATGATCTTTATATACGCCTGACTAGATTTATCAAAGAGGGAGTGGGTGTGTTACGACAAGAGTTGACGGAAGAGGTGCGTGCTATGATGAGAGTTGAAAGGCGAGGTAGTAGATTTATGCCATGATGTTGGAGTGCTACAAGGCCATGTAGTAGACCTTCAAGATGAAGTCGCAATGCTACGAGGTGATATAGCAAGTGAACGAGGGGGTGACTGACGGGATAACGAAGAAGGGGATCACCCACCTTTGTAGATCGATGAGGGTGCATTAGAATCATTTTTGCTATCTATGGAACGGGAGGGGTGGCCCCGATAATGGAGGAGTGGTGAGCCCCAAGGCAGATGGGATGGTGGAGGAGGAGAGGACGGAAAGGGTAAGAAGCGTGCTGTTAACATGCTGAAGCAGGTGGTTGGCAAAAGGTCAAGATTGCCATCATAGTACATCGTTTCTACATTCACAGCTGAGGCAAAGAGGAGGACGTTCGTGAACGGGAAGTATCCTAATCTCTTCTAAGAGATAGACCCTGCCAAGTGGAAAGCGTTCGAAAAGAGTGGAGAAGAATTATGTCCAAGAAAGTATTTTACAACTTTAGTAAAGTACGTCAACTCATCTGTGTTTCTTTCAACATTTTTTCTTTTTCTTTTTTTAGAGCTAGCTAAACTATAGCTTAAAGGACAATACCAGATGCTTATAAGTGGTTTGAGGCTATCATGACTTCAACAACTTAGCTCGTCGACAATGTAAGTGTAATATCGAAATTGTTATTTATTATGAATACAAAATTTGTTGTTTATTAAATGAAATGACTCTCTTTTTTATTGGTATTTCCTACTGTAGCACATTGACATGACTTTGAACTTGTTGTGAGATCGGACTTGAAGGTATCCGAGATTATTTGATTTTCTGGGCCAAGTTATATTGAGCATCGAGTTCCTACGTGTCATTAACATTAAGCATCAGTCTCTCCAACTTATGGGGAATGCGTGCAGAGTGCTTGAATATATTTTCGACTAGGTCATAGGAATGTGTTCGAGTGTCAGGGGGAAAGCCATGGGTGTATTTTATGCATATGTACATTCTAGTGATTGCGAATCATCACTGCTTTACCTTGGAGATCATCTTTGTTGATTTCACTATATATGTGTACGACTCCAATCATACCTAACTGACACAGGGTCGCTCGAGCATATACTAGAGCCGATGATTGTGATCATTCATTTGATGACTAGACACGCGGAGGTGATTGTGCAATACGTACTAGGCATCGTGTGGAATACGACAACAACGAAATATTCGAGCTTGTAAGTATTTATAATTTTTTAAATTTGAAAACTTAGTTTTTAGCTACAGTTATGGAACTAACACATTATTATTTAATTGTAGGAGCGATTGTGACATGTTCGCAATCAAGTATATGAATTTTTGAGTATAGCATAAAATTGGTTATGATTATAAAATAGAAAAAGTTATGGGTTTACTTGCAAAACTATTTTATAGGTACAATGTATGATTGAAATGAATTTTAGATGAAAATGAGTTTTAAAGAATCTTTATTGGAAAGCAAAATGAAGAGAACGAGTTAGAATTCTAAAATTAGTTGGATAAGAAACAAGTAGTTTGCACTACGTTGCGAATGAATTGATAAATAAAGTTTCGAGCTCTAATTTCAACAGAAAAACATATTGAAATGGGTAGCGTTTCTCAAACAAGATGACCATGTAAGAAAAATTGGGTTGAATTCCAGAGGCTTTTCGCAACCATCTATTCCCAAGAGAGTTATATCCGGTGCATACAGAAGATGAATCTCAGCAGCCTTCGATACGACACTCAATAGCATGCTTAAAAAGAAGTAAAAGTTACATAACTTTTTGTCCCCAAACATATTTGAGTATGTTACTTTATTAAATAAAAAATTGTTTATTTTGAAAGAATCTCTTACTTTGTCAAAACAAATATTATTTTACAACTTACTAATAAAAAATATATTATTTTAAAACGTACTTCCAACTCACAATTAAACTTACACATAACAAACTTATTAGCCTTAGCCAGACGCACATAGATAAGCTACTTTCGACCAAACGGTTCATGTTCAACTATCACATATGCTATAAAGGCAGTTCTCTACAGCTTTTTTGGCATAATATTCTGATTCCTTCATACTAATTTCTTAAATACATAAAATCTAGATCTAGGATACACCAACGCCCTCCTGGTGTCGGTGAGTTGGTTTCAAACACGAAATGATCTCTTCATTTCAACTTTTTATTTCCATAAATTTTAGAATCTAGATTGATAATTAATTTCTTAATTGTGATATTTAAATTTTCACAAATTCATTAATGCATTTTTATATGTTCGCATCTATCATAGAAATATAGTCAGGTTATATGTAAAAATAGGTTTAATACTACTTGAGAGAGATTGTTATACAAATTGGAAATATTGACATTCATAATTGAATCGTGCTGTTAAATTTATAAATTTCGAGTTAAAGAGGATTTATATAAGGGGATTCGGAATCATAGTACGCTTTTCATCATCATATTTTTATAAAACTTGCATTTAATTAGTTAAGTTAGGTCTTACATTCATAAGTAGGTTATTTAATTTATGGGAAAAAATCACAAATTTTAATTGTTTCGGTTAAGGCTAAATTATTTCGAATTACAACTAGTACAATATCTGTGGAAACGATACTTGGACTAAAAAAATTCATTTAATACCTGTTAATGAATTGTATACTTGCGATATTTAAAACGAACAAATATTTTTGTGACAAGTTTTCAACTGAAGACCAATGTCATCCATTTATTCCAAAAGAGACATCAATTCTATGGCATGGATCATTGGAGATGTACTAATTAAAGTGGAAATCCCAACAGATTTTCTCATTCTTGACATGGAGAAAGACAAGGATAACCCACTCATATTAGGCCGACCATTCTTAGCTACATGAAGGGCTCTTATTAATATTCAAAATGGTCAATTGATTTTGAGGCTTGGAGAGGAGAAGATTTTTTTCAATGTCTTCAAGTTCATGAAATTCCCTACTGAGTTAGACGACTGTTTTCAGATAGATGTGATTGAGAAGGTGGTTCAAACACATTTCTGCTACATAACCCGTTAGATGCACACAAGGCATACATTGTACATTCTCAATCTACTCACGCTAATTCTCTTGAGATTGAGCCATGTGCAAAGTTTTTGGAGACTAACCTACCATATACGAGTAATTACCATTTTGAGAAGTTGAGAACTGGACCTACAAAGACACTACCATCCATTCAGCAACCTCCTAAATTGGAACTCAACTACCACCACCTCATTTCACGATATAATTATTTGGGGTGTCCTCTACACTCCCGGTAATTATTTCAAATTCGATCATCAAGGTGGATAGGGGAGGCTACCTTGAGTACTCAGAAATAATAAGACACCATTGGATGGTTCATTGCAGATATTAAAGGGATCAGCCCTTCACTATGTGCATGCATAAGATTCTCATGAAGGAACATTTTCGACCAAGTGTAGATAATGAGAGGAGGCTAAATCTAAATATAAAAGAGATAGTCAAAGTAAAGGTATTCAAACTCCTGGATGTAGGTATTATCTACCTAATATCAAATATTACATGGAACAGCCTAGTTTTGGTTATATCAAAGAATGGTGGTATTGCGGTGGTGCAGAATGAAAAGAACCAATTAATTCTCACGAGGATTGTTACAGGATAGAAAGTTTGCATTGATTATCGTAAACTTAACGCTGCTACTAGGAAAGATCACTTGTCCCTTCCATTTATCGATCAGATGTTAAAAAGACTAGTAGGGCACTCTCACTATTGCTTTCTTGACGGATATTTTGGATATAATCAAATCCCAGTAGACGTCTGATGATGACGAGAAAAACACTTTTATTTGTCCTTATGGTACATTTACTTACCATAGGATGCCGTTTGGTTTGTACAATGCTCCCACTACCTTTCAACATTTCATCATGGCAATCTTCTATAGCATGGTAGATAAATTCATAGAAGTCTTCATGAATGACTTCTCGGTGTTTGGATCCTCTTTTGATGAATGTTTGGAGCATTTGAGCTTGGTATTAAAGCGATGTAAGGAAACTAATTTGGTTCTAAACTAGGAAAAATGTCATTTCATAGTACAAGAAGGCATCTTGTTAGGGCATCCAATTTCAACTAAAGGGATTGAAATGGATAAGACAAAGATTCAGGTTATTGAAAAATTACCACCACCAACTTCAGTTAAGGGTGTCCGCAGTTTCCTTGGTCAAGTTATGTTTTATCATCGCTTCATCAAGGACTTCTCTAAGATCACTGAACCAATGTGTAATCTGCTAGTCAATGATGTTCCTTTTGAATTCTCTAGAGAGTGTTTATTGTCTTTCAATACTCTAAAAGAGATGTTGATTCCAGCACCAGCCAGATTGGAGTTTGTCATTTGAACTTATGTGTAATGTAAGTGACTACGCAGTGGGAGTGGTATTGGGACAGTGACGAGATAAAGATTTTCATGTGATCTATTATGCAAGCAAGATATTAAATGATGCACAGCTAAACTACGCCACCACTGGAAAGGAACTTCTAGCTGTAGTCTATACTTTTGATAAATTTCAATCTTATCTTATTAGACCAAAGGTAATAGTCTATACTAATCATTCAGCTTTGAAGTATCTGATGGCAAAGAATGATGCAAAGCTAAGGTTGATCAGATGGGTACTACTTCTGCAAGAATTTGATTTAGAGATAAGAGACAAGATGAGAAGTGAAAACGTAGTAACTGATCATTTATCCCAACTTGAGCATGGAGAGCAGAAAGAATCTATGGATTTAAATGAGGTCTTTCTTGATAAACATGTTTTTATTGTGGAGGTTGCACTATGGTATGCAAATATTGTGAATTAATTGGCCAAATCCATCATTCCACTAGATTATTCAAGTTATCAAAAGAAGAAATTTTTCTCTGACTTGAAGTACTATTTTTGGGAAGATCATATTATTTACAGACGGGGTTTCGATCAGATTATTAGGCTGTGTTCCAAAAGAAGAGATTCCTCAGATACTCAAGCAGTGTCATTCATCTACTTATATTGGACACTTTGGTGCTTCAAAGACAGCTACAAAAATACTACAGTCTAGGCTCTACTGGCCTTCAATATTTAGAGATGCTTATATTTTTGTGAAGAGGTGTGATAGATGTCAGCGCACTGAAAATATCTCTTGAAAAAATGAGATGCATTTGAACAATATTTTCGAGGTGGAGCTATTTGATGTGTAGGGAATTGACTTCATGAGACCATTTCTCCCTCATTCTTAAATCAATACATTCTTTTTACAGTTGACTATGTCTTCCAATGGGTGGAAGTAGTTACATTACCAAGTAATGATGCTCGGGAGGTGGTAAATTTATTGAAAAAGTACATTTTTACTTGTTATGGTATACTACGCACAATTATTAGCCATGGGGATAAACACTTCTGCAATTGTTAATTTGAGTCCTTGTTGGCTAAATATGGCGTCCGACATCATATAGCTACCCCCTTTCACCTTCAGATCAGTGGGAAAGTTGAAATCTGCAATTGGGAATTGAAGCGGTTCCTTAAGGCGACTGTTAATTCTTCAAGAAAAGTTTGGTCTAAGAAATTTGATGATACCTTGTGGGCATACATAACAGCTTTCAAAACTCCTATATATATGTCTCTTCTTCTTCTGATTTTTAGGAAAGCATGTCATCTACCAGTTGAGCTGGAGCATCAAGCTTATTGGGCAGTCAGAAACTTGAATTTTGGTTTGAAGGCAGTGGGTGAAAAAAGACTACTTCAATTGAATAAGATGGATGAGTTTCAGTTGGACGCTAATGAGAATGCGAAGTTGTACAAGGAGCGAACTAAAAAGTGTCATGATAAGAAAAAGGTTGAAGTTAGGAAACAAGTCTTGCTATACGATTAGCGACTAAGCTTTTTCCGGGCAAGTTGAGGTCAAGGTGGTCGGGACCGTACAATATTACTCAGGTTTTTCCATATGGGGCTGTTGAGATCACTCATGAGAGAAATGAACATTCAAAGTTAATGGACCATATTGGAGAAGAGAATTCTCAAAAGAGAAGTCCACAGTTCATCTTGATTTAGGCATGTTTACTTATTGAGTTCATTTCATTTAGGGTCATGTTAACATTTTAGCATTATATTAAGCTTACATTGATATGATATGCATTTTTAGAGTTGCATCTATATTTCAATCTTCTTGAAGTTAGAAGATTAGAATTCTTTTTTATGTGAATACATTACAAATATTTAAACCTTATTTGCTATCACTAATATTTATTTTGAATTCTTGAAATAGAAAATTGAAGCCTATCAACAAAGAAGAGTGGTGGTTGTCATAACGTCTACCCGCCGGATCAACTTGATCCTTCTACCCATCCATATCCATCCCGGGGAGTTTTCTAATCCTTACTCCTTTATTTGGATTAATTTGCTTTTATTGGGGAGAATGCAATATTTTTAGCATTGAACGAATTGCCGCCTATGATGATATTCGTTTGAATTGAGTATAGCTTTAGTTAGAATTGGACAACATCGTATCTTATGTTTTTACTTGAGTGTTTATCTATATTAGACTTGTTTACTTGAGCACATAGCCATCATTGACTTATTACTTGTGTTGGGACATGACTTGATTATGTGAATTCAATTGTTGATGTTCTTAACCTAGACTTGAGTTAAATTACTAAATCCCTAATATAGTAACCAAAAGGCTAAAAAGGAAGTTGAGGGTAGGAAGGCTAGTGCTTGTGTACATAGAACTTTGATGGTTTGGAATTCTTAGATAAGATATTTGGTTAAAGAAGTTTGAGTTAAGAAGTCGAGCACTGACCAATTTTAAAATTCGAATCCTTTATCAAAAGAAAATGTGATATATCTTACACTTCTCTTCGTAGCTTTTATGTGAGTGATTAAGCCTGTTAGCTTATCTAAAATCAGTGCCCTATAGTCATCTGACTGTAGAGTCATCGGTCTAAAACTCGCTATAGGGGTCATATAGAGTGCTCAATGGAGAGAAATCTTGAACATAAGATGTCAAAAAAAGAAAAGAGCAACAATCAAAATATTCATAGAAAAAGAAAGAAAAAGAAATCTAGATTATCAAAAGTGAGTGGTACCCGGTAAGGACTTCGAGATTTGAACTCTAGAGACCGATGGTGTGTTTTTGAGAAATATTTATCATTCCCCTTCTATGTTTACAAGTATTTAATTTTGATCACTTTGTATGGAAAATGCATTTTAATAATTATTAGGAACTCACATGTGCGATAAATACCTCGGGATTGGAGAGAAAAGCATAAAAAGTGATTTTTGCACGAGATGTGTGAGAAAAAATTGATCACAAGAGGATATGGATTGTGAATAAATTAACAACACTTGATTAGTTGTATTCTAGTATGGGTTTGAGTTCAATGTTGGTTAATCTCACACACACACACACACACACACACACACACACTAACTAAGTAGAGTATCGGATAAGTAAAAAAATGATTTTTGATATTGTTTGGATCTTTTTAAAGTGTTGCTTAAATTTGAACTTGAGGTATATGGTAAGCTGTTCAACGTTGAGTCTATTATTTGTGACTTGTTTTAGGTAGCAATATGGTTTATGCTTGAGTTTTGTTTTGTTCGAGGACGAACAAATGTTTTAGTTTGGAGGTATTTGATAAGTGCATTTTGTGTACTTATTCTGACCATATTACTAAGTTTTTATATTGTCAAATTATTGAATTTTATTTAACTTGGGTTAATTTTTGTTTATTTCAGTGTTGGACCCGTTTCAAAGCAATTGGAAAGTTTAGGTATCAAACTCTACACTTAGGAAATTAAAGTACTTTAATTATATTAAAGAAGATATGGGCTGCACAAATAAATTTGTATCAAGGACTAAATTTCATTAAGTGAAAAAAGTGGTGCCTTGATGAGAAATATCTTCCTAATTGGGCTTCAAAACAATTTGAAAAGGGATAAAAATTTATTTGTGCTTGGACCCCTTTTGGACTAGTTGTTGGTGATTAGAATTTGAAAGGAATAGGAATTCAATTGGAATTGGACAAATATGGGCGGCCATGAAGGTTAATAAAGAAACTAATTGGGTGGCTGAATTTTTTTTTTAAAAAAATATAACTCGTACATAAGTTGGACATTCCGGATATACATGAAAATACAAACAAAAAGAAGACCTTGATTTTTTCGATACTTACTCAGTTGTAACAAGGATAACAACTATTAGAGTATAAATTGAAATCGCAGTATTTCATAATTTGGAAATTCATGTTGGCCAAAACCTATGCCTGCAACTAGTAATTTTTTAGAGGATATTTCATGTTGGCCGAAACCTATGCCTGCAATTAGTATGCATTGTGATATTCAGTCGACTATCAATAGAGTACAAAGTAGTATGTACAATGGTAAGTCTCAACATATTCGTCAAAAAATAATACAAATAAGCAGTTGATTTCTAATGGTGTTATTTTTGTAGATTATGTAAAGTCTAGAGAAAATCTCGCGGATTCACTTACCAAAGGCTTACTAAGAGACCAAGTATACTACCTATGAACTTAAAGCCTACTACATAAGGATCTTTATAATGGTAACCCAACCTTGCTGAATGAAGATCCCGAAATCTTGGTTCATTGAGACAACTAAGTTATGAAAATTCAAAGAGCACTTCAGAGTTAACTCATATCCATTCCTACGATAATAAAGTGATATCTACGGAAAGTTTTAGGTTAAGTTATACTTTTAATGATTCTTATATCTAGGACTATCTAAGTGAGGTATGACAGGTACTCTTAATAGGAGATCACCTATACAAGTGTGAAGCGGACCGCTTTGATAAGAATGTTTCAAAGGTTTGAATTCTCTAAAGCACTTATGAAATCCAAGAGTTGTTCAGGACCAAAATGAATACAATAGTGAGAACTCGAAAATGTTAGGCAGGTTATTGTGTTAATACTATTCTCTTAGTTTACACCAATGACTGAAAGTTCAAGACAATGTTCACTGATTAGTCAAGTAAATCCGATGGTATTCTACTACGGAAGGTTCAAACCTATAAGGTACCTATCCAAATGCAATAATATTCCACATGATCTCTCTATTTAGTCTGCATAGTCTTTTCCATTAATTGCCATACATGTGGGGGATTGTTGGAAAATTGGTTTTAATTGGTTGGTTTGCCAACTTTTGACCAATTATTTTAGTGGATCCCGTTAGTTGAATAAAAGATTTCTTTGGCGAGTGTGTTCTACTCCATGAGTAGATTAATGTAAGGTATTTATTTTCTCAAAACAAATTTTAGAGTGAATGATAAATTAATGCCAAAAGATGACCATTTGAAGTTGAAAAAGTTTAGGAAAAAAAATTGGTGGGAAATCGAAAAATGACAATCGCACATAGGAAAGCTAGAAGAATAAAAACTACTTTATATTTCTCAAATTTAGGATTTGGGTACCAATGGTCTTTGAATGAGAGATGACCTAGGTTGAGGGCTTGAGCCAAGTTATCACGGGTCACTAGTCGAGGGCTTGAGCCAAGTTGGTATATATTTTTTTTGTAAAATAATTTTTTGAATTTTATTATTTTATTATTATTTAAAATCATATATTTATTTATATTATTTGTTTCTCCGAATTTTCTGTACGCGACACGTAGCATCTTTTAGAAACTGGCAGTTAATAATTGAACTGTCTATCCAAATAGGTTGTATTTGTAGAAGGCACAACTTTTCGACTGTAGTGCCTTTTGGACATAACTATTAACCTTCTACATAAAAGTCTACATACCCCGAATTTTATTCATTCCAAATTAGAATACACACAACTTTTCGGATGTTGTGTCTTTTGGACACAATTTTTCAACTTCTACATAATGGTCCCATACCCCGAATTTTATTCATTCTAAATCAATTCTGATTCTTCTGTCTTGCAAATTATATTCCTTCATTCCTGCATTATTCTATATTTTGAAGTCTCGAATATTATTTTCGTCCTCTGATTTTAGAGAGATAAAAAACGTTAGTGTTAATTGCAATTGTAGCATTGCATAATTTGAAAATCTATCAGATGAACGTCAAAACAGTTTCCTTAAATGGTGAGCTAGAGGAAGAGATTTATATGGAACAACCTGAAGGGGTCATTGCTCTTGGACATGAGAAAAAAGGTGTGTAGGCTCGTTAAATCGTTATACGGACGAAACTATGTTGTCAAATGGTTTTAAGATTAACGGGTGTGATAAATGTGTTTACATTAAAACCACACCTAATATATATGTAATCGTACGTCTATATGTTGATAAGAAAGAGTAGAATTCTTGCCTCGAATATTATCATTTTGTTTTGTTCATTTTTGCAAGTCGATATTCTGCCCAACTGTTTATTCATAAATTATTGCACGGTAAAATCATTATTTGTTAACAATCGTAAGATGATAATGCCCCGCACTGGTACGACAGTCTTCCGGCACCAATGACCTCAACTTGTAATAGTAGTGCTCTAAATTACAAGATCGGAAAACCTACTAACGTTTAGGATCTCTCTAAAACTGGAGGACTAAATGCACGAAAATAATATTCGAAAACGAAATGCAAAATATGGAATAATGAATAAGGAAATAATATAATTTGCAAGAGAGAAAAATCATAATTGATTTAGAATGAATAAAATTCCGGGTATGAGGACCTTTATATAGAAGTTGAAAAGTTGTGTCCAAAAGACACAATAGCCGAAAAGTTGTATATTCAACAGACACAAACCGTTTGGATGGATAGTTCAACTGTCAACCGCTAGTTTCTAGAAGATGTCACGTGTTGCGTACAGAAAATTCGGGGAAATAAATATATTATTTTAAATAATAATAAAATAATATAATTCAAATATTATTTTAGCAAAAAATATATGCAAACTTGGCTCAAGCCCCGACCCGTGCCTAAGGATGTCAATGAGCCGAGTCGAGCCCGAACCAGGAAAAAAAAAGCTCGAGCCGAGCCCGAGCTTTTTTGAACCGAACTTTTTTTGGCCCGAGCCGAGCCCAGCCAAAAAAAATGAGGCTCGGCCGGAGCTTTTGACCCTAGCCTTAGCGGGCTGAGCCGAGCCCGAGCCTGAGCCTGCTCGATTTTTTTTTTGTGGCACCTTATAACCTATTGTCGAATAAAATGTTAGATTTATAAATGAGTAACT